>SDVV010026221.1:0-12294 GCA_016164225.1 Gammarus roeselii | reverse complement strand
TCTGATCGCGTGGCAGTTCGTGGTGTGGCAATGATCCCTCGTAGTGGTAGGCAGCCGTCTGATCGCGTGGCAGTTCGCGGTGTGGCAATGATCCCTCGAAGTGGTTGGCAGCCGTCTGATCGCGTGGCAGTTCGCGGTGTGGCAATGATCCCTCGCAGTGGTTGGCAGCCGTCTGATCGCGTGGCAGTTCGCGGTGTGGCAATGATCCCTCGTAGTGGTTGGCAGTCGTCTAATCGCGTGACAGTTCGCGGTGTGGCAATGATCCCTCGTAGTGGTAGGCAGCCGTCTGATCGCGTGGCAGTTTGTGGTGTAGCAACACACGGCGTAGCAGTTTACTAGTACAATAGGATTTTTTTCTTCCAAGTGCAAGTAAACTTTGCTAATGCAGGAGGTTATTCATTGGAATTCAATTTCGATCCTTTTATATTTGATCCTTAAGACACGGTGTTGTCGTTGCCTTGGTGTTGCTTCGTGGCCTGATCTTCTAGGACACAGCAGTCCTGCTCATGTCCAGAAGTAGCTCATCTGCTCAGTCCTTCCGGTCGGTGTTTAAGAGTTGCCACCTCCTGGTTGTCGTTGCCTTGGTGTTGCTTCGTGGCCTAATCTTCTAGGACACAGCAGTCCGGCTCATGGCCAGAAGTAGCTCATTTGCTCAGTCCTTCCGGTCTGTGTTTAAGAGTTGCCACCTCCTGGTTTGGAGACTATCTCAGTGGCCGGTTTTAATCTGAAATGATGAAGAAAGCAATTATCTCCTCTGAGACCTTGACGTGTTTGAGTTCCTCGGGGATCCATTCTCAGACCTATCATTTTTCTCCTGTTTGTAAATGACATCAGTTGTGGCTGTTTACAAGTCATAACGGATAGTATATGCGGTTCATGTTCAATTGTTGTTCATTCGACCGGCAAAAAAACTGGAAGAGCTGAAGAAAGTTACAGGAACAGCGCTGGCACACACTCATACACACACATAATTGGTAGCTGTACTTCAAAGAGGCTTGGGAGTTCATGATAATAAAGCCAAGTGAATTTTTCTTTCGATCAAAAGAACATTCATCTAGAGAACTCACCCGATAATTTCTTTGTTGACTGTTAGGGCGGAAAATCCCCCTTCGTAACTGTCAAAGCCTGTGAGATTTTCTTAATTCGAATAGAACATTCAAACAATCAAGTTGAAAAGCTATACTCGAATTGAAAGCGTGGGTTTTTGAACTCGATGCACAATTTTTTCACATTTCTACTACTGCCCGACCATATGGGTAAACTAAGAAAACGTTTTTCTACGACATTCAACGCTGCTGAAGTTCACTACAAAGTAGCCCATGTGGGAAATTTTACGAAGTGTGATCACGTGTCGCTCAGACTCGACTGGCTATACGTGAATGAACAATGAGAACTTACTGACACTCGTATTTCAGAATTTATAGTAAGCTGTCATGTCCTAACGTGGTTGCATTCTTCAATCGTAGAGCAGCCCACCATCGCTGAACGCGGAACAGAAGTGACGTTGACACAGAGTTCAGGCGGTGCACAGGCGGTGCACAGACGTTGTCAGTCTCAAACCCAACAATGTTAAACCATATGCTATCTGACATGGAAAATTCCACCAATGCATCTTCCTTTAAAGGGAAAGTAACATTCTCCTGCTCGTCCGTTGGCAAGTGGCTACTAGAAAAAAATAGGCGTTCATAGGTGGAAAAATATATGAGTTTCTGTATAACTTGGTAGCGAAGGTATACCCTCGCAACATGAGAGGCTCCTAATCAGAACCACGTGCTCCTAAGCTCCCTCCTTGTTCCATAAGGTTAGGTGCCTTTTCAAGGCGTCAACTGCCGTGACCAAGGATATCCGTGAAGTTGGAGTATTTGAAATCACTTGTATTCTATATTAGTTAGGTACAGCTTATTTGTGTGCATATGAAGGACATCTCTTGTTGGACCTAGACCTAGTAACATGATACAGGGCGCATAGCAACAGTTTTTCCCATGAGTTGTATTTTCCAGTCTTTGATTCAATGGACTGGAAAACAATTGCTACCATATTTCCAACTGGTTGCACACTTGAGTAAAATGAACACATTTACCTATGCGATGTATCTTAAATTATAGTGTTTAGATTAGTCTTGTTTACACCCTGAATGACTACATTTGCAATAAAATTACATCGCACTATTTTCTTGGTACTAAAGTCTTTTTCTTTCGTGTAATTACATTTACCATTCCGCTACTCGGTTGGCAGTAACCGTCATCCGACTGACGAATGTGGCAGCAAAACACAAATGCTGACGGCACGGCACGAGTGGAGAGTGTTCTTACTGCTGAGGATCAGGTGGCAGCTACGCAGTGACCAACTATAACATCGTAGAATCTCCAAGTAAACCCAGCCAGTAGGTATCGAGTTACTTACATTTTCTTGACTGCGCGTTAGCATTTGGTGAGCGCGATTCCTGTTTATGCGGACTAGCAATGACTTCTCTATTATATGATGTATTTGTTCATCTATATATGCATGACATGCAAGTGCTGGAAAGTGTTGACTCGTGAGTGCTGGTAGAGTGTTTATTTGAAAGTGCTGGTAGAGTGTTGACTTGAAGTGCTGGTAGAGTGTTGACTTGAAAGTGCTGATAGAGTGTTGACTTGTAAGTGCCGGTAGAGTGCTGACTTGAAAGGGCTGGTAGTGTTGACTTGGAAGTGCTGGTAGAGTGTTGACTTGTAAGTGCTGGTAAAGTGTTGACTTGTAAGTGCTGGTAGAGTGTTGACACGTTAGTGCTGGTACAGTGCTGACTTGAAAGTGCTGGTAGAGTGCTGACTTGAAAGTGCTGGTAGAGTGCTGACTTGAAAGTGCTGGTAGAGTGCTGACTTGAAAGTGCTGGTAGAGTGTTGACTTGGAAGTGCTGGTAGAGTGTTGACTTGAAAGGGCTGGTAGAGTGTTGACTTGTAAGTGCCGGTAGAGTGTTGCGCTTCTTGGTATTTTGACACTGGTGCCAAAACTCGTAATCAACTATTATGAGTCATCATAATCATCCAAAACTCATAATCATCTGTTATGAGTCATCATTGTTTCTCTTGTTGATGTTTTATACGCTTAGCACTCACGAGTTTGTGTTTGTGAGTTATTGAAGGTAATTCCAGTTTTAATTATCTACCTTGTTGTCTAATGTCTGAAATGCTCGTTGATTCCCTTGGTAATTACTTAATCTGCCTGACGCAGATTTGCCCGGACCATACGTACGAGTGTCTTCTAAAACATATCCCAAAATACGTGTCTCTCAGATGTCATCAGTTCCTGTTTGAATTTGAATGTACTCATCTGCTCCATCGAACTGGCTAACTTACTGGTAATCCAAAGTACTTTATGTATCAAATTCTGCCCTTGATTTTATGTATATTATCGATTCAACGTATATTTTGCTAAACACCAGGATACCACGAGGCAGCTCGAAAAATAAAAGATTTTTTCCGCTTTAATGCTTGGACATTCCTAGGACACGTTCCAGTCGGTCGCGATGAGTCGCTCCATGGTTTGGTCGGGTCGGTGTCCTGTACGGAAGCACAAGAAGCGTCCCGACTAATGGCTCCTATCGCGTGCCGAACGGGCTCTATTTCTCAGGCTGGTATCCTCAGCAGGTTCTCTTGGCAAAAACAATGTTCTTCAAGCTTACTGCTAATCTGCGAGGAAAAAAATTTTTCAGGAAGTTTCAGTTAACAAGAGAAAAAATCCCCTTTCTCTTCTGTCGAGGAAAAAAGTATGTGACAAAAGCAAGAACCGAGGAGAGTGGATTTAGTGTGAGGGGCAAGCAAGGAGGGAATAGGTTCAGTGTGGGGACGGTAAAAGTGGGGAAGGGTTCAGTGGGGTGGGATGGGTGATGCAAGAAAGTCTTGGGGTAGGGGTGCGTTCCTTCTAAGAGCGCCCCATCCGGAGTGCTGCTGGAGCCGCCATTTACTTGTTTGCTGGTCGAGAGAGTTTTCTTGTTTGTTGGCTGCAGGCCCGCGAGTTGGGCCAGACAATGAAGACAAACTGTAGAACAGATCTCTACTCTGCAACTGTCGCCGCCTGCTACGGGCAGGCCTCCTCGGAAACAATTGAAAAACGCCTTCACTTTTCAGCTGCCCCAGTTTGCAGGGCCGCGGGGGCTCTTGCTTGGGGACTGCGGCATTCCAGGCAATGTTCTGGAGGAGGGCGTTTGCATTGAGTCTTTGTTCTGCAATCTGCTTGCTTCGTGGGATGTCTTTCTACACCTGCCTTTTTCTACCACCTGGTTGCTGCAAGGAGAGTGTTTCTTTAGTTGCCTTGTACTGCGACCTGGTTTCTGCTTAAGGTAGTATTTTTACAGCTGCCTTGTACTGTAACCTGCTGCATAGGGTGTATTTCTACGACTGAATTCTACAGCATTTTGGAGCATTCATACAGCTGCCTTGTGCTACCATCTGGTTGCTTCATGGGGAGTGTTTCTACTGCTGCCTCTCACTGCAGCCTGGTTACTAAATTTGCTACATTTTCTACAGATGTTTTCTACTGTAATCTGGTTGTTGCATGGAAAGCATTTCTGTAACTGCCTACAACTAACTACCTGGCTCTGCACCCAGACTACTGAACATGAGGAAAACACTGCCTTTAACTACCTGGCTCTGCGCCCAGACTACTGAGCATGAGGGAAACACAGCCCTCAACTACCTGGCTCTGCGCCCAGACTACTGAGCATGAGGGAAACACAGCCCTCAACTACCTGGCTCTGCGCCCAGACTACTGAGCATGAGAGAAACACAGCCCTCAACTACCTGGCTCTGCGCCCAGACTACTGAGCATGAGAGAAACACAGCCCTCAACTACCTGGCTCTGCGCCCAGACTACTAAGCATGAGAGAAACACTGCCTTCAACTACCTGGCTCTGCGCCCAGACTACTGAACATGAAAGAAATACTGTCTTTAACTACCTGGTTCTGCGCCTAGACTACTGAACATGAGGGAAACACAGCCCTCAACTACCTGGCTCTGCGCCCAGACTACTGAGCATGAGAGAAACACAGCCCTCAACTACCTGGCTCGGCGCCCAGACTACTGAGCATGAGAGAAAGACAGCCCTCAACTACCTGGCTCTGCGCCTAGACTACTGAACATGAGGGAAATACTGCCGTCAGCTACCTGGCTCTGCGCCTCGACTACTGAACATGAGGGAAATACTGCCTCCAACTACCTGGCTCTACGCCTAGACTACTGAACATGAGGGAAATACTGCCTCCAACTACCTGGCTCTGCGCCCAGACTACTGAACATGAGGAAAATTTGCACAGGTGCATTATTCTTCACCAACTAGTGATGCAGGGCTGCGCACAGAAAGTTTGTTTTGACATACAGAAATTTGAGCGTATTTTATAGCTTAACACTGCTGCCTTGCCGCTGTTCCCTTGTAAAATCGTATGTATGCCCTTTATTAGGCCAAATATGAGCGGTAGTAACCTTGTTTTATTACTTGAAATTTACCTGCGTTTCTGATATATTAAATAATGTGCCTCAGTTCTCTTTTATTTTTATAGAAAAAAGCACTTATGGACGTGAATATAGATAATATTTTCTTGCCAATGTTCTCCTTTGCACCGTCTCGTGTCGTGGTCGCCTCGAAACTATGTTCGTACCGCGGGGGTGGAGTCGATCAAAAGTTACCAATAGAAGTACGACCTTCTTCCAATGCGAGCAAGAAAACGCCTAGTGATACGTCTTCGTGGCTTGTGACGCAGCATCCTGCATGAGCCGAGGCTTTGTCTTCATCTCTCACGTTGACTCGCTGGAGGATGCCTCGTCTTGTGCTCTTGTCATGCCCAGCGAACAAGTTCATGCAGGGAGCATTGTTACGCTCAATATGTGCATTTTTTTCTGTGCATGTGCATAGCGCGTGAGCTGTGCGATTGATTCATATCGAAGCATGCCAATCTAGCTAGCGTTTTCATTCCATTAGCGCTGTAATGCGATCGTATTTATTCAAGTGTGTGTATACATGCGTACATAGGAAACATACTCTGTCAGTGCAGGGATGTTGAAATCTAAACCTATAAAAGGTGGTCAATCTCATGCAACCGATGGTACGTTGCACCAAACAGCGTGCTGGCGGATGACCACCACTCTGTAGCTTCTACAGTACCTACGTGACTCGTTTTTCCTCATCCAATTCACTACCTCGTGTAATCTTTTTAATTCCCTAATGATTTAATGTCAGCAAGTTCAGGGATTAACGTTAATCTTTCCGAAGGTCGTTCACGTTCATATGAAAATGCATTTTTTTTTTCAATTTTTTGGACCAGATCTGCCGGGAGTTGTGTGTTAATCCCTCGTCGATTACAGGTGCCTCGAGTTCCCCTGGCAGCGAGGTAGGCTGTTGATCGCACCGGGACTAGTCAAAAAGGCCTTGCATGGTATTGGGTGAATTCATTTTAGTTTGTATATCACCATCCATCCGACAATTGCAAAACAAGTTAGCCATTTATTTTGCAATCAATTCACTGGTGTAGAACGATGAGCTCAAAATGGCGGTGACCTCATAAGAGAAGAGACTGAAGTTGGTGGTGCCTGCGACAACTATACTGAGGAGAGAGGAAGAGGTGAAGCGTGTTGTGGTGATAGAAAAAAAGAACGCTGATGTTAGGTGGGGTAAGCGGTTGTGCCAGAATTTTGAGAAAAATATATGGAAAAGGAGGAAAAGGGAGAGAAAGTTGTAGACGGCCGGTTGTTGTTTGGAGGGTTATGATTTACGGTAGATGTGGGCGGAGTATTTCGAGTTATTGAATGTTAAGAATGTCAGAGAGATTGACATTGTTGCTGTGAGTGGTGGCGCATGGATGCCGTTTTTGGATTGAGAATTGTTACGGGCATTACTACGGAAGAGATGCAAATGACGGTAGTTGTGATGAGAAGAGAGAAGATCCTGTTTCGGACTGCGTTGAAACCGAGTACCTAAACAGGGGTGGAGTTACTGTAGTCGAACGGTGGGTAAGGCTCCTCAAGCTGTGTTGCATATCGGGCGTGGTGCCGATTGAGTTGTGTAGTGCTTGCATTGAATATGATGCGTAGGAGCTAGAAATGAATACAGCAACTCGATGCTTAGTTGTATGGGAGGGTGCTATCAAGAATGGCATCAATTTGTTGACGGTGATTGGTAGGTTGTATGGAAGAGGGCTATCAAGAGTGGTATCAGTTTGTTGAGGGTGATTGGGAAGTTGTGTGGGATAGGGCTTAGCAAGAGGATTAGAGATTGAAAGGATGGGCCGATCGGCGAGGCACTGTGGTTTTCGAAGTAATATATATTTTTGAAGTGAGGCGAGCCTGTAAGAAGTACCACGCGATAAGAAAAGATGTATTGTGACCTTAATAGATGTGGAAAAGTTCTGTGATATTATCAGAAGGGAGGCGTTGTGGAGGATGTTGCTTGCGTGTGGAGTGAACGGGAATCTTTGAAAGCGGTTCCTGGTTCTATGTTGTCAGCAGAACATGCGTCAGAGTAGGGAGGGAACAGATGAGTGATTGAAACTGGCACTGAGACGAGGTTGCGTCATGTCTAACTGACTGGAGTGATGAGCAAGGTGAGTGCGAGTGTATTGGGTTAAGGTTTAGAATTGTTAAGAACAAATTGGCTGAGCTGACAGTTGAGTTAATTACTGTTAGCACTGGTGCCAGACTCGAAGTTGAGTAGGGTAGTGCCGGAATTTGATGGTAGTGTGAGCTGCGAGTTGATGTGGGTCAAAGTAAAAGTTAATTAAATGTTCGTGGAATGACGACATCTGTGAGCTCAATCGGCGTCCGCATTAATGGAGATTTATAGAAGGAAGTTCAGTGGTTTGAGAATTGGGCATTCACTAATTTGGAGAAGGGCGGACTATTAAAAACTACGGTGTAGAGGAAAAGAAGAGCGTCAAGTGTTGGTTGTACTGAAAAGTGTAATGAGCTGTGAGACATTGGGTTTGGAAGCCAAAGAGGGTGGTGTGAAAGGGTATTTGTCCCAACCATGCTCAAGGGGGTTGAACCGTGAAAGGGGAGCGGCGACAGCAGAAGCGAGAAAAAGGTTATATGCGTTTCGAAAGGGAATGTTTGAAATGTATGGACGAAATGACGTTGCTCGATAGGATCAATGTCAACGTGAGAAAGTTAGCGTACAGAGTTACTTCTCGTGTTCTAGCGATACACCGAAGTTTGGGTGGGCGTGGAGCAAGCTTTAGGATGGGAAGACATCTGTGTGGGGGTAGCGAGAGATCTTGCAATTTATAGGGGTGAGTGTTGAATGTTCTTGTATGCTGATTTTTGACACGGCCCTGCTACATTTTCCGCCCTTGGCGTCTTGCTGTCACGCAATTAGCGTGGATGGGAGAATGCTCGACAATTATAACGCAGCAGGAGCTATTAAAATGGGAGCTGTCTTATGCCGCTGCTGACACTGATATCGTACCTCTCTCCCGACCCGAAGGGTGTTTCACGGGGTTTGCCGGACCCTGTGGCGTTAAAGGGCTAAGGTGGGTCTCTGTGTGAGTGCATGTGAGGAGTGTGAGGTTGTCATAGGCCACCCCTCTTCTGGGGGCTTTGAGATGGCTTCTCGATCTGTAATAATCCACTGTGCTGTGCGTTTGGTTTCTCATCAAACGTTATGGAGATCTGGATGAGTGTTTTCCAATTTGTGTTGCGATGATCGGAAAAGAGTGGTCACACACGGCTCAGGATGTTACGCGGCTTGTTAGCTCTTGATACCATTAGAAAAGGGTTAAGATGTACTAGTCGTTCAGGCTACCTATTCCGACATCTCTTGTTCACATTGATGATATCTAAATATTAAGCTAAACAGCAGATTGCGCCCTCCTTGGCATTGTTTTTTGTCTCTTAGCTTGTATTGTCTCTTAGCTTAGCTTGTCTCTTGTCATGTCTCTTAGCTTGTTTCTTGTCTCTTATCTCTTAAGTACGGTCGCAATTAGAATATTATCGTACTGGATAAAATTGAAGCAATAAAAAACACAATTATTCTAACCATCTTCCATCAGTGACTCGATTAGTATTTGCTTCTACCTCCGTAAACTGTTTTTGAGCCAGCAACTCCTACTCTCTTTTCAGCTGATGTGCCGCGCTCTATATAACCCTCACCAACTGCACATCCTACTGTGTTCGACCTCCGTGTCTATCCGACGAGTCGATGCCCCTTTGCCCCACCAAGCGCCTCTGATTGTAGTGCAAATGAGGCTCAGACGCTAAAGCTGTATTGTTGTTAGCGACCGCTTCCGGTGCTGGAGGAGTCGGTCATCATTTTGGGACTAGCGTTCCTAGGAGCTTTAGTGTACTGCATTAGTTAGTTGGTTAGCACATCATACTATCTCTTATCCCATTTGCACGTCACCACGGGTGGTGGCGAATACCTATATTATAGGTGAAAAGCTTCGTGATACTGCATTAGCGGTTTCGTTGAGCGCTCCATACCAGCATCTATCATAATTTTACACGGACAGGAGGATGTGCAACCTCATCCAATCACCTTCTTTAATTCAAAATGAACACTAAAACTCACTGCGATTCGAATTGCATCCAATCTGCCTCTGAGATGCCGTTTTTAACCTCCTATTCTAGCCACATTTGCTTCCGTTTACCGTGGAGGGAGGCTTTACACGTACAAGAAAGTTTCTCTTCTCCTTGTATCCTCAGCCTAGAGTGCCGAGAGCAGAACCGCCTTCCCTCATCGTAGTTTATGGTCCACGTCTACAACCGCACCAATGGGGAGGCCGAAGCTGACCTCTTAAACATGTTATTGGGCCCAAAGTTGTGTGGACGACGTGGCCCCAAACGCCTCATCGACAAGAAGACACGCAGCCTCCGCCTTCTGTCGGTGTCCCGTGGGATCCGAAACATGCCACAATATGAATGGCCAGCTCAGGTGATCGCGATAGGTTTGTGGCTTTCTCTTCTATCTTCGCCTCGTATAGAGGAGCGAATCGCGTGGCCTTGCAGGTGGAAGGAAAGAAGAAAAAAGTCGTGCATTGCAGCATCAGTGACAGAAACAGTAGAATCATTAGTTACGGCAGCATCAGTGGCAGGAGCAGTGTCAAAAGCGGTGGGGGAAGCAGTGGAATCAGCAGTAGCAGCAGTAGTTACGGCAGCAGTGGCAGCAGCCAGCAATTGCGGTTGCAGTTGCGTTAGCTGTTCCGGGGCAGGACCGGGCAGGAAATTTGACCTAGATGAGATTTTTGTTAAATTCCTGATGAAGCCCTAACGTACATAAAATGCACACTGTATTACCCATTTTGCGTGAGATGGCGCACGACTTCAAACATGTTAAATGTCACTTGGCTCCTCACTCGTTTCTATTCGATTGCAGTATTTATTTTCCTATAAGAAAATTTATTATCTCCTCGGTGTACGACACTATTTGTTTCTAAGGTATCAAATATGAACTTCTTTAGTCTCGTGAAGGTTAGATGATGAATATCCTCTATCAAGATATCACTTCAAACATTTAATACTCTATTCAGCGCTTCAATTTATTGCTACAACTAGTTAATATTTCTTCATGCAGCCGATCTACTGTTCAACTGCATTTTTATAGCAAAGTTACTAATAGGTTACAGATTAATCTCACCCACACTTAGGTTACAGATTAGTCTCACCCACACATAGGTTACAGATTAGTCTCACCCACACTTAGGTCACAGATTAGTCTCACCCACTCTTAGGTTACAGATTAGTCTCACCCACACTTCTTCCTAAGCTCTGCCTTTATAGATAACTTCTTGTATAGTGCAGCAGTTTGTAGTTCCGGTCATGTTGGCAGGAAGCAATAGGTATTTTTCAATTAACTCTGAATTATTCACAGCTTCGAACTTTATTGCTGCTCTTTTCTATCTAGTTTGGGAGCTCTTGGACACTCTTTCAGGGTCAGTCAAAAGACAGTCGGTAAACAGAATTTTCGGAAATAATTATATATGTTCCCTGCTAGAATTGTTATTTACACTGCACCCATAATGAGAAGTAACATCATTTACTGCACTGATACTGGGTCAATGCTGCAGGACCACCCTGGCGCGGGTCAGGGCTCCAAGTCAGTCAACAGCTATGATGGTAAACAGGCAATGAGCAACCTTCTCTATTTGGGTGGCAAGGTGTTTCCTCGCCATCATCTTGACCAAACTCTCTATACCAAGCATCCATAAGCTCGATCTTAACCCTAGAGCCAAGTAGGCCGCTGCTGCTGCTGCTGCAACTGCAGCTACCGTTAGTACCGTAACATCTGCCACTGATGCAGCCACCTCTGCTGCCATTGCTGCTACTGTAACTAACGATTTTCCTGCTAGTGTCACTGTTGCTGCCATGCACGACTTTTACCCTTCCTTGCACCTGCAAGGTCACACGATCCGTGCCTCTCTACGGGGTGAAGATAAAGAAGGCCACAAACCTATCGCGTTCACCCGAGCTGGCCATTCATATTATGGCGTGTTTCGGATCCCGCGGGACACCGACAGAAGGCGAAGGCTCCGTGTCTTCTCGTCGATGAGGCGTTTGGGGCCACGTCGACCGCACAACTTGGGCCCAATAGCATGTTTGAGAGGTCAGCTTCAGCCTCCCCAGTTGGTCGGCTGTTGACTTGAACCACAAACTACGATGAGGGAAGGCGGTTTGCTGCGGCCTGCGGCACTCTATCACTCTATGCTGAAGATACAAGGAGGAGAGAAGCCTTCTTGTATGTATAAAGCCTCCCTCCACGGTAAACGGAAGCAAATGTGGCTACTATGTGAAGTAATAAAGGCATCTCAGAGCAGATTGGATGCAATTCGAATTGCAGTAGTTTTTTGTGTTCATTTTGAATAAATGGTGATTGGATGAGGTTGCACATCCTCCTGTCCGTGTATTTATAACATACTGTATTTGAAGCACAGTAAGCTGGGGAGGTGCATGGTGATACGCCGTCCCATTTATGGGAGAGAACAGGAAAGTAGAAGGCTGAAAATATGATAAGTGATGGTATGCTCATCAAAGCCGCTACTGCAGTATCACGAAGCTTCTTTCCTATAATATAGGTATTATCCTATATACCTATAATATAGGTGTTTGTCACCACCTTGTAAATTGGATAAGAGATAGTATGATGTGCTGACCAACTAACTAATGCGGTACTCCTGAGCTTCTAGGAACGCTAGTCCCAAAATGACGACCGACTCCTCCTGCGCTGCACATCGACTATAAAGAGTAGGATTTGCTGCCTCAAAAAAAAGTTTACGGAGGTGGAAGCAAATGTTAATCGAGTCTGGAGGAAGATTGGTAGAATTTATATATATATATATG
>SDVV010026220.1:0-12294 GCA_016164225.1 Gammarus roeselii | reverse complement strand
ACAGAGGGAAGGCTTTTGAGCGCTCAATAACCGAGGCAGACCGGGCCGCCGGGGCAGATGGATACAGAGGGAAGGCTTTTGAGCGCTCAATAACCGAGACAGACCGGGCCGCCGGGGCAGATGGATACAGAGGGAAGGCTTTTGAGCGCTCAATAACCGAGACAGACCGGGCCGCCGGGGCAGATGGATACAGAGGGAAGGCTCTGGACGAAGTCATCCTGCTAGAGTAGGATGGGATGGAACAGAGGAAAGGATCAGGACGAAGTCATCCTACTAGAGAAGGAACCTTTGCTGGGAGGAAGAAGAATAAGGATGACGTAGCTATGGGGAAGGGCCCAGGATAAGAAGTGGATGTAGTAAAGAGGAAAAAAGCTAGAGACTAATACCCATACCAGACTATCATACGCAAGTGACTATCATGTTGCCTGCAAACCGCGCACTTTAAAATGGATGCGTGACTGATGTGGTAGCTGCGGCAGTAGAAAATACTCCAAAGAGTGTTTACAGGATACTCGCGGTAGAGAAGCAATAGCAACAAGTTTGAGTTTAATTTCGCGTTTCTCACAACCTCCTCAAATAAATAACACAAAAGAATGGTTCATAAAAAAGTTAACGGGCCTTGTTAATATTTAAATTCGTTCACTTCACTCGATACATCCAAAAGAAGATGCTAAGGCCTTTGCCTTGGCTTTTAAGAGGATGGACACCAAAGCTGAAGCCTGCGGCCTCCCCCATCCTCCTGTAGAAAACAGTTCGGGAGGGGAGGGGAACCACCGGCCCCTTTTAATGGTCGTATACAAGCTACTAATGGTCCGGTAATGGGCTGCCGCATAAACACGACTCGGAGCGGTGGTAGTGAAGGGGGTGAGAGGGAGAGGAGAGGCCGCCGGAGGAGGGGCGCCCTGTGTAGGAGACAGAGAAGGAGTGGCCGCAAAAGACATTCGTTCCTACAAAGATGCTCCTTTAATGGAATTGATTAGACGATAGCCGAGTAATGAGTGCGTAACAGAAGCTGCGTCTACTCTCAGACAGACGAATAGTGCACACAGACACCGTACTGCAGTGTCACTGTAACCTGGTTACAGTGCCACTAATATTATCCCGCCCTACGGGGGAGTCTGCATTAATTCCGCGTTGGGACTCCGGTGGAACATGAAAGCAAATAATAAATAAATACACTAATATTATCGCAGCACGATAGGGTTTGTGTGTGTTTCATTGCACACGCTCAAACCTGGTTTAGAAATGTTCAATTCACGGCCTCTCTACGGTGAATAAGAAACACCATTCGGATGAAAATCTTGAGATTAGCAAATATCTTGGGGGGGGGGTATAGTGCAGTAGGAGTTGAGCAGCATTCAACATCGTTCTTAGACTAAAGCTCCTGAGTACAGATGGCCCTCGCGACTGTGGGCCAATCAACACCGAGTGAACGTCAATTGCCCTCGATGAAGATGCGTGTAAACCTGAAGTCCGTCTCCATGGCATGAAACCAAAACCTGTTGTAATGAGTGAGATAGCCTTCCAAACTGTGTAGGGTCGGCACTGCCTTGACCAACTGGTTCAAAGCGGGCTGAGACAGATGCAAATGGTGAGAAAAATCACAGTTTTGGAGGAAGTCTTTCCTACTAATCTCCACAACAGCCTTCATTCCGGACGGGATGGTACGGTGGTATATTAGAAAACGATGGACGGCGCAGAGGGTGAGGGAGGGAGGGGGACAACGAAGAACATCAGCAAGGACCCTCGCTCTCCTCCCAAGGCCGTTGAAGCCGCACGCTCGGGAAAGCACTACGCCAGTCAGTCGCGGGTAGGAAAAGAAACAAATGAGCGTTGATAGCAGATAGCTTTTCTACAAAGCAAGACAGCCCAGCACGACAACATCGACATCAGTTCTTAGATGATACACAGTGCTAATGTTGTGCATGCATGGAGGGGCTGTGTAAGGTGGAGGGGCAGGGTAGGATGGAGGGGCTGTGTAGAGTGGAGAAGCTCGTGTAGAGTGGAGAAGCTCGTGTAGGGTGGAGAGGCTCGTGTAGGGTGAGGGGCAGTGTAGGGTGAGGGGCTGTGTAGGATGGAGAGGATCGTGTAGGATGGAGAGGATCGTGTAGGATGGAGGGGTTGTGTAGGATAGTGGGGCTGTGTAGAATGGACTGGCTGTTTACAAGTGTTTACAAGTGTAAGAAGACAACAACAGGCCTATTGGCCCAAACTAGGTTGCCTTTTGATAGTAAGAGGATTTGTTCTGAAGAAGAACGTCTAAGAGAGCTTCGTGTGGCATTTCTGTTTTTAAAACATCAAGTGAGAGAACGGCTTAGCTATTTATTGGCTTACTGTGTAGGGTGGAGAGGCTCTTGTTGGGTGAGGGGCAGTGTAGGGTGAGGGGCTGTGTAGAGTGTAGGGGCAGGGTAGGGTCGAGAGGTGTGTAGGGTGGAAGGGCAGTGTAGGGTGGAAGAGCTGTGTAGAAAGGAGATGTCGTGTAGAAAGGAGGGGTCGTGTAGAAAGGAGGGGTCGTGTAGAAAGGAGGGGTCGTGTGGAAAGGAGGGGTCGTGTAAAAAGGAGGGGTCATGTAGAAAAGAGGGGTCGTGTAGAAAGGAGCAGTGTAGGGTGTAAGCATAGGGTAGGGTAGCGGGCTGTGTACGGTGGGGGCAGTGTAGAGTGAAAGGGCTGTGTAGGTGAAGGGCTGTGTAGATGAAGGGCTGTGTAGGGTGAAAGGGCTTCGTAGGGTTTAGGGGTTGTGTATGATGGAGGGGCTACGTAGGGTGTAGGTGCTGTGTAGGGTATAGATGCTGTGTAGGGTGTAGGTGCTGTGTAAGGTAGAGAGGTTCGTGTAGTGTATTCCAGGCAGAGTGAAGGTCTGTCAAACGGAATGCCATTTATACTGCACTGATACCACACGAGGTCCAGAATCGCCACGTGCATTCAGAGGCTTACTTGACCGGGATGATGATCACCTATAACAGCTGCAACCAAACCCAAAGATTTGAGTGGATTGGCTAGCTAGGTTCTGCTCGAAATAATGATGGGCTACTATTAAAACCAATAGTATAGTGCGCAATATTTTTACAGCTTCTATTATGAACAGCAATGAAGCTCGATCTACAGCAAGCGTACATCCTACCTCCTCCGCAGCTGTTCTCTTCCGAAGCATCCAACACTCCAAATCGTAGTTTCCATCAAGATTAGGATTCTCCTCGCCATCATAATTTGTATATTGAACTTTGTATCCGTATTATTTCCCTTTCTCACCGCCCCCCAAGTTCTGCACTAAGGCTGTCTCTCATTTCCCCCCACTCCCTGAATTGATACGCCCTTTTTTTCCCACTCACCTGCCCCTTCCATTAATCAGCCCTAATTTTCTCACTCACCCGCCCCTTCCATTGATCAGCCCTATTTTCCCACTCACCTGCCCCTTCCATTATTCAGCCCTAATTTTCTTACTCACCCACCCTTTCCGTTGATCAACCCTATTTTTCCCACTGACCCACCCCTCTCATTGATCGCCTCTATTTTCCCCACTGACCCGCCCCTTCCATTGATCAACCCTATTTTCCTACTCCCCCGCTCTTCGCCGGCCATCAGTCGTCGCCTCCGCGGCCACCCTTCCTCCGCATTCATCGCCTCCTTTCCTCCCCGCACTGATCCTTTCTCCCCGTACTCACCCTTCCCTCCCCCGCACTCACCCGTCCTCCCCGCACCGGCACAGATTGGGCGTCAAGTGTCACCACCGCACGCCCCATCTGCGGGGTGATGGGAGGACGGTCAGCACGGCGGCATGGCATAGTACGGTATGGTACGGTTAAAGGCGGTATGACACGGTTATGGGCGGTAGAATACGGTTATGGGCGGTAGAATACGGTTAAGAGCGGTAGGGTACGGTCAAGGGCGGTAGGGTACGGTTAAGGGCGGTAGGCACGGTTAAGGGCGGTAGGCACGGTTAAGGGCGGTAGGCACGGTTATGGGTGGTAAAGCACGGTTATGGGCGGGAAGGCACGGTTATGGGCGTTATGGCACGGTTATGGGCGCCATATCATGGTACTGGGCGGTTTGGCAGTTATGGGTGGGATGGCGGTAAGACGTTTATGGGCAGTAATACACATATGGGCAGAATATCATGACTATGGGCGGTATGGCATTATTATGGGCGGTATGGCATTATTATGGGCGGTATGGCATTATTATGGGCGGTATGGCATTATTATGGGCGGTATGGCATTATTATGGGCGGTATGGCATTATTATGGGCGGTATGACATTATTTTAGGCGGTATGACATTATTTTAGACGGAATGGCAACGTTATGGGCGAAATGGCAAGATTATGGGCGAAATGGCAAGATTATGGGCGAAATGGCAAGATTATGGGCAACATGGCACGTTTATGGGTGGTATGGCATGATTATGGGCGGTATGGCATGGTAATGGACAGCATGACACGTTTATGGGGGATATGGCACGGTTATGGGCGTTATGCCACGGGTATGGGCGTTATGCCACGGGTATGGGCGTTATGCCACGGTTATGGGCGTTATGGCACGGTTATGGGGGTTATGGTACGGTTATGGGCGGCATGGCTTGCTTATGGGCGTTATGGCACGGTTTAGGGCGTTATGGCACGGTTATGAGCATTATAGCACGATTTTGGGCGTTATAGCACGGTTATGGGCGTTATGGTACGTTTATGGGCGGCATGGCACGGTTATGCTCGTTATGGCACGGTTGTGGGCGGTATTAATGGATTGGTGGTACAATCAGAGTAATGATGGTAATATTACAGGCAGGATTATTTACACGGGCATGTTGACCAGAACTATGCGTGGTGGTCAAAACTATGCGTGGTGGTCAAAACTATGCGTGGTGGCCAGAATTATGCGTGGTGGCCAGAATTATGCATGGGGGCCAGAATTATGCATGGGGGCCAGAACTATGCATGGGGGCCAAAATTACACAAAGTGGCCAAGACAATATATCATACGCAAAACAATGGACGGTAAACAAAATTATGCATGGTGGACAGAACTATGTCAATGGTGTCAGAAAACACTGACTAAAAACAGTTTACACAAGAGGCAAATTTTATTTCATGGACGAGAGAAAAAAAACTATTTATTTAAGCTTGGAGAGAAGACTGTTCAACTAGGTACAGCGAAGAAGCTGGGGGGAGGGGGGGGGGCGTAGAGATGTTCCTTAAACCTAACCTGTTGCAGTCGAGAACCGTTTCGTCTACTAATACGAAGAACACTAGAACTTTTTTTCGTCTTATATCACAGGCCAGCAACAAAATGGCTAACAGTCCCCTTCCAATAATGTGTCAAAGGAAATGAGGCGTTTGTGTTAAACTTGACATTATATAGCCACCACATAGAAGCATGACAGCTATAACAAGTTCTGGAAGGTAGCTATAGTACCCGAGTGTGAGAAATGAAAACATCCTCCTCTACATCTCAGCCGAAGAAGGTAGTTACTACACAAGAGCCTACTAGCAAAAACACATCAGAAAGCAAGCCTATAGAGCATCATTACAACAGCATACGCAAGATGAGTCACGTTGACTAGTAGGGTGTTGATAGCGTCTTAGGTGTCAGAAAACATCTGATGGGACACCACATTCACGGGCGGCATCGAGGCAGGAAAGCGGGGGATCGACCATTCCATGGGGGGAGGGGGAGGGACAATGAAGGACCTGTCCTACCGCCAGCCTCGTATGGCCAGCAAGGCAAACATCGCCGCAAACACGAAGGCAAACATTAAAAGCAAATACGGAGGCAAACATCAAAAGCAAATACGGAGGCAAACTTTAGCCGGGAGAGAGACAAACACGAGGAGCGGCCCAGCAGACGTTGCTGACAGGGGGGTGGCTGGGTGAGGAGAGGGGGATGGTGACCTCCTCCCTCACGGAAGCAAAAGGAAGGGGACAAATAAGAGACGAACATCCCTGGAAAGACGGATAGAAGGAGGAAAGAACCTCGCAATGAAGAGTAGCTACTTTACGAGGTAAAATAAATTGCGAAAGAATGGACATGGAGCGAGAAGGCTGTTTTTTGGTTCCTATTCGATGCTGGAAACAAAGGAGTCCAATTTGGAGGAGGAGTTACTCAGCGCGAATGTTCAACATACACCCGTCGAGTCCCACTTCGAATGCGATGGTCGTAGAGCCAAGGGTGCTAAGTAAATAACCACCTTTATAAGCAGTGCCCGGTTCCACAATCTCTACTCGTCAAAGTTCTAGGAGCCGCGCAAATTACGCTCATATCAGGAACTAAATGATCAAACTTTGGTCTCCAAAGCTCCGAGAAAGAGACTGCTGCTCGGAAACCTAATTTTCGCGATTTTTCGTCTCACGATAAAGTATTGAACGCGAGGATGAATCCAATAAGAAAGGCTGGGAGAATTTAATTAGTTCTCTAGGTGGGGGCACCGGACCCCATCCCCGCCCCTCTTCCGAGCTTTCTGATTTGGGTGGGAGGAAAATTCTTGGATGGAAAAAAGACCTTAAAGTGAAGTGAACAGAAAATAGGTGAGGATGGAGACCTGAAGTGATGGGGAGAGATCATGGGGAGCAAGTGGTTCAACTACATGACACATTTTGAGTAGTTCGTCAACAAGAGACTGAAACAACGTAACTGTAGCTCCTCCGAAGACGGATAAATGATGGATTGGTGGAAAATTCCTGAAGGGATAATCACACGGATGGAAGGATGAAGGATGGACTGTAGGCGGATGAAGGAAACAGGTATGCATGATAGTTCAACATCATTATAATAACGTTCACCAGAGTTGATTTCTAGACTTTAGCCAGAAACGGATGACGGTGAGTTCTAAAGCTTGACTGCATCATGTTAGGGATTTAAGGGATTCAAAGTGTTCAGCCCATCGTGGGGCTAAGGCCTATCAGAAGGCTAGCATTTTGATGGGTGAGTGGACGGATGACAAAACACAGGACCCCATCACAATTTACTGACGATGCAAATTGAGACAGGAAGGTATGTATAGACATACAGCCGCTTTCCCCCTAGTTGAGAGGGTGGCTGAGTTAGGCTGACACAGAGGAGGAAGGCGCCAATCTCCCCGCCACAAGACCGCCGTGTCCATGCAGAGGCTCGAACTCGCGACATGCAGCACCAGAGGCTGACACTGCAGTCGGACACGCTAACCACTCGGCCACGGCAGACAAGAAGGTGATATATACATAGAATAAATACTAGCCCATTGGATGCTGTAGCCTGGAGAATGCAACGGAGTATCTGGGCTAAAAAATTGTACACCATCCCTAGATAATTGACATATCTATTGGGAATATCAATGACCCAAACCATTCGAGTCGCCACTGCCTCGTTAAATTTCAGCCTCAACGGGCTCTAACCGGTGACAGCGAGAGAGGAGCAGGCGACACAACATGAGACGAGAGTCCGAGCATAACATGGGATCAGTGACCACAGACCAGGGTCAAGGCTGCAGGGCAACAGAAGCTCCAGGGTAAAGTAATGGATGGCCGACGATTAAATAATGAGTTTTCATTGATGGTTCAGCAGACAATCGGTTGATGCAGAAAAAAGTTTGAAAATAGCCTTCACAAATGTTAACCAGAATCCATACCCTTAAAATGATGAGCTAACCAAAAACCTTCCAAGAGATCTTCCTATTTCTGTAAAACAATCCTACACAAACAGAATGGTACTCTTACTCTGCATCAACAGTATGTACCGCAAGCCTGTCTAGATAACCATAAGGATATTCAACATTTGCCAGACAGGTTCGTCTCAATCTTGCATGTATGCCCCAGAGTCCGCTGTGGCGGCGCAACTCACGTGTGACGTCGTCTCTGTGGAGGAGGTGCTTGGAGTTGAGTAGAGAGAGAGGGTGGGCTCCTGGGCCAACCAACGATCCAGACAGACCAGACAGCAGGCCTGGAAAAGTGAGGCGATGCAACATTGAATAACTAAAACTATTGTATAACAATCCCCCCCCCCAAAAATCGCAGATGAATGGGGGTGATGATCAGTTAAAATCCCAAGTTCAGACTCTGATAATGATCCTGTTAGGGGGTCTGTGAATAGAGGGGAAATTGTATAGTGTCACACTACATGTGAGTTCAACAGATACACTATCTTGACAAATGGTTCCAGCTACCGTAGGTGCACGGGCAGCAAAGTGGTGCAGCTGATCACCTGTTAATTTTGGCTGTACCACAGATACAAAGCAATGACTCAGCCCTAGCCTAAAGTGCTACAGATGGTGTGACGTCATTTAGAACGCACCTACGGACGGATCAGTGTCGAGTACAAGCTGATGATCAGGAATATGGCTACATCTATCACTATATCCGTCACCATCATGACATACAGCATTTCAGGGCAGTAGTTGACACCAACGAAGGAATGTTCTTAGGTAGCCTCTAAACTCACTTGCAGCGCTTGAGGGTGGCAATGTGGGCAGTCCTGGAAGGGCGGGGTGGGGGCCCAGAGGAAGGGGAGGATGGGCCGCGTGTGGCAGTGCAGCCTGCTGTGCCTGCATCTGTTGCTGCACACAAGGGGAGTGGTCTTATAGGCACGGCGATACAGAGAATAAATGTTTAAAGGATCGTACAAGCACAAGAAAATGAGTCAGACAGTCACTGGTGTGTGAAGCCAGCTGCGACACAAACATGTGACTGCCACATACATATACGCGTTAGGTAAACATATTTCAGACTGGGGCATCACCATCCCCACTCCAAGGGTCGAGTGTTACAGACTGGTGCCACCTTTCCCACTCCATTGGTCGAGTGCTACAGACTGGCGCCTCCGTTCCCACTTTAAAGGTCGAGTTGACAAACTGACGCCACCACTCCCCACTCAAAGGGTCGAGTGTTACAGACTGGCACCACCATTCCCACTCAAAGGGTCGAGTGTTACACACTGACATCACTAACTCAACTCCAAGGGTCGAGTGTTACAGACTGGCGCCACCACTTCACCTCCAAGGGTCGAGTGTTACAGACTGGCGCCACCATTCCCACTCCAAGGGTCGAGTGTTACAGACTGGCGCCACCATTCCCACTCCAAGGGTCGAGTGTTACAGACTAGCACCACCATTCCCACTCAAAGGGTCGAGTGTTCCAGACTGACTAGTCACTTGCAGTCTTCAATCTGATCAGCCTTCAGAAGGCAGCGTGACGACCCTAGCATCTGACGAACGCAACAACAAATTCATCAGTGTGCTGGACAAGAACGCTACCGAATAAAGTTAACCTCTTCAAAGTGTGACCTTCACTTTCTCGTGTGGATGCGGAGGTGTTCAGCAAGCCCGTTCATCACGATAGAGGCCACCATCATCACAGACACAAAAGGCCACTGCCATCATCAGTCCCGACACTAATACACAAGTCATAGTTCTCCGAATAGGCCGCGTTCTTCTGGAGCACAGATACCGGCGCAATGCGTACAACTGCTACCTTTACTAACACAGGACGGTATATTTGCACACTCATCCAGGCAAAATACACACCTTCCCTGGATTGAGTTTCTAGTCTGAGGCTACGCCAAACATCTCTGAAGCTACCTACGCCAAACATCTCAGACGCTACGCCAAGGGACATCTCAGACGCTACGCCAAACATCTCTGAAGCTACGCCGAACATCTCAGACGCTACGCCAAACATCTCAGACGCTACGCCAAACATCTTTGAAGCTACGCCAAAACATCTTTGAAGCTACGCCAAAACATCTTTGAAGCTACGCCAAACATTTCTGAAGCTACGCCAAACATCTCAGACGCTACGCCCAACATCTCTGAAGCTACGCAAAACATCTCTGAAGCTACGTCAAACATATATGAAGCTACGTCAAACATATATGAAGCTACGCCAAACATCTCTGAAGCTACGCCAAACATCTCTGAAGCTACGCCCAACATCTCTGAAGCTACGCCCAACATCTCTGAAGCTGCGCCAAACATCTCTGAAGCTACGCTGAACATCTCAGACGCTACGCTGAACATCTCAGACGCTACGCCAAACATCTCTAAAACTACGCTCAACATCTCTGAAGCTATGACAAACATCCTCCTGGAAGAAAATTTTGAAATGATGAAATTAAACGAAACGGCGAAAATTTGAATGAACTTTGCCCCACTGTGCGTAGCTGAACGTTTTTGTACGCGGCACCGTATCAGCTACGATATGGTACCAAGTGAGACGCTGGAAACGCAAAATATTACGGGGTTTGCCATTTGTACGATCAGAATTTCAACGGAACATTGTGACCGTCATGCTAGACGATTCTGTTTAAGGTTCAGCATAAAAAGAGCGCATCAATCAAAACCAAAAAAAAATAAAAGTTAGAATAAAAACATATTTCACGCGCAGTCAAGATCATTAAAGAAAGACCACCATACCTAGTTATATATTCAATTATCTGACAAGTGTTACATTTAATGATCATGAATGACGTGAAATGAAAATACTCAATTTTAGAGCAAAATATGAAGCAAGACCATTGTCGCATAAATTACACTAAATACATTTCAAGTTACTCATACTTATACTGTCTACATGTTAACAGATCAGCCAAGTTTTAGTTATTCAGGAATGATTGATGTCAAATCCATTTCCGAAACAGCTATCGCAAAATACGCATCCACACGGTGAATACAAAACAAAGAACTAAAGATTCGCGTCTTTCCATCATAAAGTTGAAGTTTGAGGGAGCCCACGACGGAGGCGGCGAGAGCCATGAACAAAAGCCAGCGAGCCTCACACAATAGCTGTGCTATTGAACATTAGCTGTGCTATTAAACAATAGCTGTGCTATTGAACAATAGCTGTGCTATTGAACAATAGCTGTGCTATTGAACAATAGCTGCGCTATTGAACAATAGCTGCGCTATTGAACAATAGCTGCGCTATTGAACAATAGCTGTGCTATTGAACAATAGCTGTGCTATTGAACAATAGCTGTGCTATTGAACAATAGCTGTGCTATTGAACAATAGCCTGACTGATGGTGTTCTTGCATCAACAAACGTGGAACAATAACAAAGCCCTGCACGATGCCTACTCGATATGAAGGAGGGCGTTTAAGCCAAGGTGATGTACAAACAACAGGCGATAACCTCGTTTAAATTGAGCAATAAATATACCCATGGCACTTGATGGTACCTCCCATAGAACAGGGATAATAATGCCAGGCGCTTAGTGTGTGCCCATACGTCAGTACAGGGAAGCTAAGGAAGGGTAGCGTGGCGGACACGATTTAAAGATGAAATACAGTCATCCGTGGATCCACCATCCACCCATGTTGAGAAGTGACATCAAAGCAGTCATCCATGGATCCACCATCCACCCATGTTGAGAAGTGACATCAAAGCAGTCATCCGGGGATCCACCATCCACCCATGTTGAGAAGTGACATCAAAACAGTCATCCGTGGGTACACCATCCACCCATGTTGAGAAGTGACATCAAAGCAGTCATCCGTGGGTACACCTTCCACCCATGCCTTGAAGTGACATTACCAAAGCAGTCATCCGTGGGTACACCATCCACCCATGCTGAGAAGTGACATTATCAAAACAGCCATCCGTGGATACACCATCCACCCATGCTGAGAAGTGATATCAAAGCAGTCATCCGTGGATCCACCATCCACCCATGTTAAGAAGTGACATCAAAGCAGTCATCCGTGGATCCACCATCCACCCATGCTGAGAAGTGACATCAAAGCAGTCATCCGTGGGTACACCATCCACCCATGCTGAGAAGTGACATTATCAAAACAGTCATCCGTGGGTACACCATCCACCCATGCTGAGAAGTGACATTACCAAAACAGTCATCCGTGGTACACCATCCACCGCTGCTGAGAAGTGACATTATCAATAATAAGACCTGGCTATCAGTGATGCAAGTAGGCATGATGTAACCAATGTACAACTGATAACGTAACATTTCATACTATTTGGCGTGGCAATAATTGATAGCTGGATGACTTCCTTTCAAGAGACTCGGAAACAGCGAACACCCGTTCCTAGTTGTCGTGAGCGTTCCTAGTTGTCGCGAGCGTTCCTAGTTGTCGTGAGCGTTCCTAGTTGTCGTGAACGTTCCTAGTTGTCGTGAGCGTTCCTAGTTGTCGTGAGCGTTCCTAGTTGTCGTGAGCGTTCCTAGTTGTCGTGAGCGTTCCTAGTTGTCGTGAGCGTTCCTAGTTGTCGTGAGCGTTCCGAGTTGTCGTGAGCGTTCCTAGTTGTCGTGAGCGTTCCTAGTTGTCGTGAGCGTTCCTAGTTGTCGTGAGCGTTCCTAGTTGTCGTGAGCGTTCCTAGT
>SDVV010026219.1:0-12294 GCA_016164225.1 Gammarus roeselii | reverse complement strand
TGTGTGTGACTGTGTGTCGGGGTGTGTGTGTGGGGGTGTGTCTGTGTGTGTCAGGGTGTGTCTGTGTGTGTATGTTTTCTGTTTGTGTGTGTATGTGTCTGTGTGTGTGTCAGGGTGTGTGTGTCTGTGTAAGTGTTTGTGGGTGTGGGTGTCTGTGTGTGTGTCTGTGCGTCTGTGTGTGTCTGTGTTTGTGTGTCTGTGAGTGTTTCTGTGTGTGTGTCTGTGTGTGTATGTGTGTGTGTCTGTGTGTGTGTGTATGTGTGTGTGTGTCTGTGTGTGTGTATGTGTGTGTCTGTGTCTGCGTGTCATTCTGTTTGTGTGTTTGTGTTTGTCCGTGTGCGTGTGTCTGTCTGTGTCTGTGTGTGTATGTGTGTGAGTCTGTGTGTGTGTGTGTGTGTTTGTGCGCCTGTGTGTGTGTCTGTGTGTGTGTCTGTGTGTGTCTGTGAGTGTGTCTGTGTGTGTGTCTATGTGTGTGTGTCTGTATGTGTCTGTGTGTGTCTGTGTGCGTTTGTGTGTGCGTGTCTGTGTGTGTCTATGTATGTATGTGTCTGTGTGTGTGTGTGTTTGTCTGTGTGTGTGACCATGTGTGTGTGTCTGTGTGTGCGTCTGAGTTTGTATGTGTGTGTGTCTGTGTTTGTCTGTTTGTGTGTCTGCGTGTGTGTCTGTGTGTGTCTGTTTGTGTGTGTCAGGGTGAGTGTGTATGTGTGTTTGTGTGTGTGTCTGTGTGTGCGTCTATGTGTGTGTCTCTGTGTGTGTGTGTATATGTGTGTCTGTGTGTGTGTATGTGTGTGTATGTGTGTGTGTGTGTGTATCTGTGTGTGTCTATGTGTGTGTGTCTGTCTGTGTGTGTCTGTGTGTGTGTGTCAGGGTGTGTCTGCGTGTGTCTGTGTGTGTGTGTCTGTGTGTGTATGTGTGTGTCTGTGTGTGTGTCTATGTGTGTGTGTCTGTGTGTGTGTCTGTGTGTGTGTGTGTCTGCGTGTGTTTCTGTGTGTGTCTGTGTTTGTGTGTGTGTCTGTGTACGTCTGTGTGTGTGTCTGTGCGTGTGTTTGTGTGTGTGTCTGTGCTTGTGTTTGTGCTTGTGTCTGTGTGTGTGGCTTTAAGGGTGTGTGTGTCTGTGTGTGTGTCTATGTGCTTGTCTGTGTGCGTGTCTGTATGCATGTTTGTGTGCGTGTCTACGTGCGCATCTGTGTGCGTGTCTGTGCGCGTGTCTGTGTGCGTGTCTGTGCGCGTGTCTGCGCACGTGTCTGTACGCGTGTCTGCGCGTGTCTGCGTGTGTCTGCGTGTGTCTGCATGTGACTGTATGTGTCTGTGTTGCCGTGTGTGTCTGTGTGTGTGTGTGTGTGTGTGTGTGTGTGTGTGTGTGTGTGTGTGTGTGTGTGTGTGTGTGTGTGTGTGTGTGTGTGCACACGTGCTTGCGCGCGTGTGTGTGAGTGTGTGTGTGTTTGTTTAAATATGCAAACCTGCATGTTTTCAATATCAATTTAAAGTCATTAGTGGAACAATATTTATTTATTGTTGTACAGTCAACATACACACTTCGTTACTATGAGAGGTGTCATTAAAACAGGTTAAGCCATTTATGGAAGAAAAGGTACAATCTCTTTTCGACGATTAACGAAGTAAAATAATTAGAATTCACTTGAGACTTCGTGAGCCAGAGCGTCTACACATTCATTAGTATTGTTTACATTAACTGTGCTACATTACAAGTTCTCAGCATTTTATTGTCCGGTTGTTGCATGATCCTAAAATGATCGCGTTCAAATATTGAAGATTACGAAGAAGGTTCTTCACTTATCGTCAATAGCTGCTATGAGCGACTGTTATTTTAAGTTGCCAAAGCAGGTTTCTTATGCAGAAGTGCCTAGGATCGGTGAAATCTCGCTGCGTTAATTGGTTTTCTCGTTCTATTTTCATACATACACAATCTCTAACATATAACGTTTCTTACCCAGGGGAATATAAGTATAACATTACCGTTTTCCAGTTCAAATTGTTGGTACTAATTAGGTGAGGTGCAGCCACCAATGCAGCTTTGACGGCGGCAGCCTGGCTACTGAGCCTGGCAGCGGGCAGGGGTGGGTCCGCGGCAGCTTCGATCAATGAGTGCGCAGAGGCAAGCAACAAGCGGCCTAGCGCGTCATGGCCTCGATAGCCCTTAACACTCTAAAGATGATTTTCCATTCCCCGTGTGCTACGGGTGGCCTAACGCGCCTCAGCTTCGATAGCCCACAATACACTTAAAAGAACTCTCAGTTCACCGTGGACTACTGATGGCCTAACGCGCCCTAGCATCGATAGCCCACAGTACGCTAAAAAGGACTCATTCACTGTGGGCTACGGGCGTCTTTTGGCGCCTCAGCTTCGATAACCCACAATACGCTAAAAATGACTCCGTTCACCGTGGGCTACGGGTGGCCTTACAATCCTCAGCCTCGATAACCATCAACTTTCTTGAGATGACGCTTCGTGAATATTTTTTAATCGATTGGATTTTTGCGCACATTTCTGCTAAATTTTGCTATAGTAATATTTGCAGCTACTTATACCTTATTTATATTATTGTAAAATCCTTAATCACCAGCAAACTGATTTATCTACAGGTGTTGCTGCCGTACGGAATGAATAAGGGTGAATGTTTTACAGCTGAAATGTTTGAGAAGCATGGGCGGGGTGACGTTGAGGGATAGAATCGTTCGGGACTTTGTTCGATTTAGAAGAGGATGGTGAGGGAGTTAGAGGGTGAAGTAGATTAACGTGTTCGGAGGTGGTTCGGGCGAATGTTGAGGATGGATTGATGATGCGAGATTGGTGAAGAGGGTGATGAAAGTGGAGGTGAGTTGACGTAGGCCTAGAGGAAGACCGATGTTTGGGTGGATGAATGGCGTGATGCAGGCTTTAGGCAGGAGAGACATCAGTGTGGAGATATCGAGAGACCGTGCAATGGATAAGCGTGAGTGCAGAATGAAGGTGAACCGATCAGTTTTGACTCGGATTTGATGCGCTTTTCCGCTCTTGGCGTTCCGTTGAGAAAAGGGATGGACGTGAATGGTGCAGGGCTCGGTAATTATGACGCAGGAGAAATAAACCTGTCAAAGCTGTCGGGCCCTGCTGCTGACACTGATCTCGGACGTCCCTCCCGACCCAAAGTTAGTGTTGCGGAGTCCTGGCCGGATCATTTAGCGTGAAAGGGCTTAGGTTTAATATCTGTGTGAGTGCACGAGTGGAGTGTGAGTGAGGTACGTCATATTGTCGGCCACCCCCTTTTGGGGGACTCGCCCATGCGTCTGTATCTGTACTGCTTTTTATCTGACAGTTACCCGCAGGTCACAGACAAATAGGAGCAACGGTACCGTTTAGCTAATTGGATAATTTTTTTCAGAAATAAATATTTTGGACGTACAGCGAACTGTTTCTTAACGTACCCTTTTCACCGTCACAGATAAGCAACTTCGCTTTAGGCCTATCACGCTTTTGTTGTGATAACGGCAAATGACAGAACTATTTCTTCAACGGCCAATTGTCATAATGAAGGGTTGATGTCCTTTTTCTGTCACAACATTCATTCACACGTTCATCACAACAACAATTACGGTCATCAACCAGCATATTTCTTAGTATCTGTCATTTCGGGTCATTTCGTAAATTTGAAAAAATATTGCTTATGGAAAGATACGTTTACTATAAGGATTGAATAATTGCTATTATGATTAAATGCACCCAACATAAACTTTTGTCGTAACCAAAAAGTGCTTGTGATCTACTTTAATAATGAAATTATTTTATATTTACATTCCAAAACTGAATCAACATTATAATACGCTAATGTCATCACGTCTGTTTGTTTCTGCTTGCATATTCGTGTTTTCATTGACTGCACCAAGGTCACAGTGCCGATTGCTATAGATCTTAGTGGATGTGTTGAAGGTACCCTTGGCCAGCAGTTAGTATTTTCCTGCTCGAATAAATCGCAGCTGCCAAATCATTTGAAGTTTCCTGAATGGATTCGTTTCTGGGCGTCGGTCAATCGTACAGAGTTTATTTAGTAGCAGTGGTAGAGTTGGCTTAGTTTAACTCTATATAACAATTTTTCTTACCGAGAAGCTACCTTCTCGGTAGTCATGACATGAGCTAAACAACCGCCTGGAAAATACACTTGTTATGGCCAAGCCTGGAGGCTGAAGTTCTTTGCAATGCCGTTATTAAATATTGACGTACCACAAATTATGCAATTGGATGATGAAGAGCTCTCTCTTTGAATAATAGAATTAATGAAACGAGATTGGAAAGAGACAACAAATATTATCATTATATTCAGGTAGGAGGTTTGGATTCATTCGATTGGAAACACCCTCCGGATAATGGATGCCGAATCAGTCATTCGATTGGGAACACCCTACGGGTTATTGATGCTGAATCAGTCATTCGATTGGAAACACACTCCGGGTAACGGATGCTGAATCAGTCATTCGATTGGAAACACACTCCGGGTAACGGATGCTGAATCAGTCATTCGATTGGAAACACCCCCCCCCCGGATAATGGATGCTGAATGCTGAATCAGTCATTCGATTGGAACCCCCCCCCCCCCCGGGTTATGGATGCTAAAACAATTTTTAACGATGCGTTACGTCTGAGCGCGCGATTTTCAAAAAAATAACGGTTTATTAAAGTCATCATGGATTGCAGTGTAATGTGTGTTATTCATTGACAGTAAAAAAATGATGTAGCAATTCGTGAGTCCATAAACTGCGCCGAGGCCATTGGACCGATTTTGACGAAACACTTGGAAGGTGTGTTGTGGGCATCCTCGGACGGAAGAAATTAGTATTTTTGTGGCCGAAGGTATCACCGCCGTATAGTTATTTGACATTTTTCGTTCGGATTTGTAGTTTGACTTTGGTCAATCGTACAGAAAAGTTTATTGAGCGCAAGTAGTAGAGCTTGGTTCAACATGACTTACACTCATTCTCATCGATCGACGAGGTATCTTAAACGGTGTTCATGATACGTTAATCAATGTTATTCAGTAAATCCATAGGGAAATATATTTGTTGAGACCAAGCAAGGTTTCATGAGCTCATCGAGAGGCCGAATTGGATTTTTGCAAGAAAAAAGTAATAGCACCGCATCAAGAATACGGCCACTGGACGCAGAACGGCAGGTTATTGCCTCATTCATTTGGCCTGTCAGAGGCCCCATGATTAAAGATTGATTTTCTTAAAAATAAAAATAATACATTATATCTTAGTTACAGTGAAGTACAAGGTAAAACATTTCTTCAGTAAGAAAGATGGTACTGCCACCTGGTGTATGTGTGTACGACAACTACAGATAAGATATCCATTGGTCAGAAAAACTTGAATGTGTGAGACACATACTCGGTGTGGAGAGATACGCGGAAAGCAGACACGTCTGCAATATTTAGGAAGATGCAGAGTGGCTTATAAGAGTTATTTGTCGAGATCGTGATTGATGCAGGATGTTCGGCGAGTTAATGTACTGGTCGGTAACTTGACGGGCATGATGGGGATCCTGATTAACACACCACATATCTGAATGAACATGGGTGTAGGAGGTTTGCGATTTCTTGCTATTACTAATAAGAACGACTTTATAATGCAACAAAATATCAAATATTTGTATACATTTTGAAATGAAACAGTCTAAAATTTCAGTTGTTATACGCGACTCCTAACCGTGGCATTTTCACGGGTACTTCTAGTCTATAGCATAAAACGCTCATTTTGTCACGTCTGTTATTCTGTCTGTTTATTTGTCTGTTTGTTTGTGTTTTCGTGCGTTCATAAACTGCGCCGAGGCCATTGGACCGCTTTAGATGAAACTTGGAAGGTAGGTTGGGGTACTCTCGTAAGTGGGAAGATAGTATTTTCGGAACCAAGGGTATTACCACTGTCAAGTTATGACATTTTTCGTTCGAATTCGTAGCTTGGCTTTGGACAATCGTACACAAAAATTTATTGAGCTAAAAGTAGTAGAGATTGGTTCAACTAAGATAGCACTCATTGGCTTTGAGAGGAGCTAACTGCAACGGTGATCAGGATACGTACTCAAAATCTTTTTTTTTTTCGGTAAATCCATAAAAAATTATAAATCGAGAGGCCGAGAGTTGAATTTTGCCAGAAAAAATAATAGCACTGTTTCAAAAATCGCTCAGTGGATGCATAAGTGCGGGTTACAGGCCTCATTTCTAGGACCTGAGAGAGAAAAGTTCTAAGACCGATTTTTTTTTAACAAATATGATCCATTACAACTTGATTACAGTGCAGTACAAGGTATTTTTTTTAATAAGACAGATCGTGCTGCCACCTAACGTAGTATGATGCGATGAAAAGAATGTGCTGCCACCTAGCGTAGTATAATGCAATGAAAAGGATGTGCTGCCACCTAGCGTATTATAATGCAATGAAAAGGATGTGCTGCCACCTAGCGTAGTATGATGCAATGAAATATATTAATTCACTATGGGTGCGTTCAAAATGATTTCACTCTACCTAGATCCGCTGCTGCTGGGGGCAAATAAATATTTTGGTAGTGGAGGGACAGCTAAATTTAACATACACATGAGCATGCTCCAGTTGCCCGTGTGGGAGGGTATGCCAGCTCGCCTCATCTGAAACAATGTTGCATCTCCAACGCAACCATGGATATGTGGATGAGAGATGACGTCACATAGCGTGAACCAGCTGTTGCTGGGAGTGTAAAATAGTTTCAGAGCAGCGATACGGCAAAAGTACTGTAAGACAGAGCGAGTACAGCTGACCGTCAGATTATTGAGGCTCGCGCTATTTGAAGAAAAATGTTACACTGAAAACTATACTGTGCCTTAAGGTGAATTCAGAATAACAGTTTGAAGGCCACTACGCGGCATTAAGGATGAGATTTATTGATAACAAATGTTCGCGCGAATATTTGTTATAACGTATTCAACACAGTAAACAATTATTTCGTATCCGTGATGCAGCAAATTATAAAGTCGGTCAGGGCGGGTACCAGATATCTGGGGGGGCATAGAAGCTGGCATCCGTTTAAACAATGTTTCATCTCTAAGGGCACTATTAAATATTATTGATTTAGTCCATTCGGTAGGAGTTTCAATTGCCACTGTTTTTTTTTGACCTTCGAAGAAAAAAGTTTTTTTTAAGACTGAAATTCGTAGCGAAATTATAAACAATGACCGGTATTTATTTTTGTCAATGGTAATTACTATTTTCGTCAGTATCTCAGGAATTTGCTATTTACTTGGTCCGGGTTATGGGGACAGATGGGTTCCCTGAGCACAATAGATAACACAACAAACGCATCCTCATTCATATTCATCTGACCTTTGCATTTATTCCTCATCTGCGAAGTTGTTAGAGAATCCGAAATTTTTATTGGAAAGGGAAAAATAATATTAGAAAAATTAGGGATGCTTCTTAACACGCATGCTTAAGAGAAACTCCTGCCATCTCCTTTCGAATCCTGTATGTTTTGATATAATCCAACTTATTGCATACTATCCTACGAACTTTTAGCTTATTGTCCACAAAGTTCCGGTCTTAACATTGCATTTTCGTGCAAACCTTGGTCTCCGTTGAATAAATGTCATATCATGATAGATCGTTTTATATCTTAATTGATCAATTACAGTACATTTAAATATTTCGAGCTTGATAAGATCTATCAACTGATACTTTTGTTCTGAAAATCGATTAGATTTGACTAACTAAAGCACCTACACGGATCCGTGAGATCAACGGGCCCCCGATATGCATGCAATTTTTATGAGAAAAGATTCATGAGGGTTTCATAGAGTTATTGGACGGGATTCTGATTTGAAATAGGAGGTTCAGTATTTGACGTTTTTGTGGTCAACCAAATGAGTATGAGAGTTATTCATAATTACCAGACCACACTTCTCAGGAAAAAAATGTGTTGGGCTATGAATTCTTTTTGCCATTTCAAATTAGTACCATTTTGTAATTAATCATAAGTATTCAATATTTGTAAAAATTTATAAATGCAGCCATATAAAATAGCAGTTTGTATTTACTATATTTCTAATCGTGAAATTTTCACGGGTACTGTTATGTACAGTATAGCGTATTTCATGCAAAGAAAAGAATAAGACTCAATCACAATCGGTGAGTTCGAGATGAGCTTATAGTAGCGTATGTGATAGGTTGAAATTATAGGGTCAGAAAGATATGCAAGTGTCAGATAAAAATATATGTGTCTGAAGCACATGCCAAGAGTTACATTCATGAATCGGAGAGAGGCACGGTATGCAGTCATGTTTGCAATCATTAAATATGCGCATTGCAGGGTCACAGAGTTTTTGGACGGGACTGTGATTGAAGTAGAGTAGTTCGTGAGGTAATGTTTTGACGGTCAAGTTGACGGGCTTGTTAAGGCTCCCTTTTTAACACACAAAGCATCTGAAGAATATGTGTGTAGGGGCTTTGAGAATTGTTGACACTTTTAATTTGAATCACTTTGTACTGAAGCAAAATTAGTGAATATTTATATGCATTGACATCAGAATCCTAGATGTGTTGAAATAATTCATCCTATCTCGCACTCCACTACAATTTCTTGACATATTTTCGCATTTTTCAGATAAATGCTCGGCTTCTCTAACAATGCAACAGCCAAATGGGCACATATACGGGTCGGGATTATACGCGAACTACAGAGAGATGCAAGGGTCAGAGAAATGTGATGTGTGAGAGACATTCAAGGAGACTCAAACACGAATCGAGAGACACGCGGAGGCAGACACGTTTGGAATCAAAAAGAAATGCATTGGAGTCTATGAGTTATTTGACGGGATTGTGATTGAAGTAGGGTGATCAGTGACAAATGTGTTAATGCATAACTTGATGGAAATGATCGGGATCCATGATTAACACATCTCATATCTGAGGAATATGGGTGTAGGTATTTGAGATTTGTTGACACTTGAACCACCTTGTACTGAAACTAAATTGTTGAATATTTGTATGCATTAACAAATGCAAGAAAACGAATTTTGAGTTGGTATGCGCGACTCTAAACTGTAAAATTTATACGGCTATTGCCAATCTATATCATAGGCTAATGTCGTCATGTCTGGAAGTAGTATAGAGGGTCCAGAAACGCCCTGGAGATAGGGGTCCAGAAAACGCCCTGGCGTCTACGCTCACCGAAACAGCCTTGGAGGCGTGTATGGTGGCTGAAACAGCCCTGGAGATTGTTGGTTTTTGTTTATGATTATTAATGGCTTGTAAATAGGAATTGTAAAGGGTATGTATTATCGTATGAATTAGGGTTAGATTGGATTTAATTGGCATATCCGCAAGGAATGTTTGCCTGGTACATAGCAGGTTGACTGTATGTGTAGAATTGAAAAATATTCTTTAATAGTATACTTTTATCATTATTTATATATGTATTATTTAGGGTCGCAGGCACCGCTTATATTTCAATTTGCATTTATTGCTCGAACATTAACTTATTTAGGGTATTATTTAATGATGTAGATAGCGTTGTAACAGAATTTCAACTTGCTTTCATTGCTCGATCATTAACATATTTTGGTTTGTCAATATGTTCTTTATAGATGAATGCAGTATTGTGTAGGTTCCCTGTTATTAAACAGTAGAAGTTATAGCATTGGATTAAATCCAACCGCTTTTGCCATTGTATGTATTTCGCAGTTGCAATATATCTACAGTATCACTGTTAGAAGTTACAGTATATCTACAGATGACACTGTCATCGCAAGTAGAATATAGTATGAGTGACCTGGCAATAGTACGATGCCACTTCCTCGCTAGCGTAACGCTAGACCTATATTCGCCACTGTCATAGTCAGATACTAACTCGAGACACCCTCCACTCGGGAGTGCCCTCCAATCGCGTTATTTCATCTTTATACGTCAATTTAGGGATCATTAATCACTCGTTGTTTATATCCCGTTTGAGAATTAGTCCGCTTTTTGTTTGGAGTTGATGATACTCGGTTACCTAAGGTATCGTAGTAATTTAATATATCTATGATACCTTAGGTAACCCAGTGCAATTTCAATTGCATGATACCTATAGAATTTTCAATGCAAGGCAGTAGGCGTTGTATTGCAATTCATTGCAAGTCATGTTGCATAACTGCAATTTTTATTAGGGAATTACATGGGTTTACCATTTAAACGAGAACATATCTATGATTCCATCGGTGGGCGCCGGTAACTGTACGAGACGTAAGTAAAGTCTCCGGGTGTCCTTCAGGTCCTATCTTAATCGGAGGCGTCAGAGGCACGTTGCGGTCTCAGTTTATCGATGATACGCGCTATTTCTCGGTTCCAGGTATCACCTTGTCGACCAACGATAGATCGCCTATTGTATACGGTCATTTGATTCGTGTTTTTGTTTTATTATGATCATTTTTATTTTAAATATTTTCATTGATTATAGTATTTATATATATTTATTTCCTACGGGCTGCTATGTTCGGTATACGTGCCCACTTGTTTTTTATTCATTATGGTAACTTTGAGCAGTATGTTCCCGATAAGGTATCAGTACATAGCCCAAATTGACAAAATAACGATTATAATGTATCTGAGTCAGTTAATTAGTACGCTTTCGCTAGGGATATCGGGGTATACATAGCGCAATTCAGTGCTGATATCTAGATAGGATGAATAGAGATGGGTGTTTTCGTATCTATAGTGTATAGTAGTGTTTAGTTGTTACATTGTGAATTTGTTTTTTAGGTCTTGATTATTTACAGAATGAAAGTTAAATTGTATTGAGGAATTACACCTCGCTCGGTTGTTGAATAACGATTTAGCTTGTTTGAATTGATATTATAAGCGGTTGTCTTATTATGGAGTATAACATGTACATTTAGTGATTTGTTACTGGTACATAGGAATAAAACTACCCAGTGTATCAGTCATCTGTTCATATCTTGCAATTATGATTGTAGTATTGTGATTTTTTTAGAGATGTATGATTCATCAACCAAATTCTACAAATTTTGATATTCTATATAACTTCAATGTAGAAGTACTCCTCATAATTTATTGTAGGTCACTGTTATATATCACTCGCGCATACTGCTGACTTTTCCATCTTAATTTTTGATTGGGATATGCATGTATACGCTTTAGGATAGCATACGATTTTGAATTTAGTGTTGATGTATCGACTCTTTCGTTAGCCGCTCATGTTTCTTGTTGTTGGTAGGCCCGTTGACTAGTCGTTTATTGTCGTTATGGCTGTTAGCTGTGCCTGTTAGCTTTCTGTTTATAGTTGGTGAGCCTTGTTAGTATGTCCGTCTATACGTTCCACGCTATAATTTTTCCCGTGTGGATTCCATTTTCTGCAAGACAATACATATTTTTTAGTCTTATAATATGATGATTTTGTACTGTATATAGGGTTTCATAGGAATTAGATATGGTTACCCGTATTAAAGTTATTACTCTATTATGCATCAAATCAGTGTTTGTTTTGAATGTCAGATATTTTTCGGTATGACTGTTATGCTGTTATGTTAGTCTACGATCTTAATCATGAACCAGATCACGTGGGATATTGGAGTAGGATTTATCATCTTGGTGTGGTTTGATACACCATATATCATAGTTAATCATTGTCGGTTAGGGTAGAGTAGAGAATCGTACTTAGCTCATTTATTGTTGTTGTTGTATGTTTTTGATTGGTTATCATAAGAATATATCTGTATTAGATATAAATTCGCCTAATTTCGTGGAATGTTGGGTATAAAATACGCCTAATTGGATGTAATGGTCCGAAATATTTTTATGTTTTACCTCTCGACATAGGATTTGGGTCCGGTACTAAGTCGTCTTGGAGAAATAGTCTACCGGATTTATGTTGAGTGTTAGTGTTAAAATTCTTCATCAATTTAATGTACATCTCAATTATGTTATCCGTTCGCATGTATTTACTCGATTCTTATCCCCGCATGTCTTACTTTTAAAAACGTTTGTGAACCGTTTGCAGTTTATACGCTTAGAAATTATTGATTAATTTAGGCTTTGTTATGAGATGGCCTTTCAGTTCAGAATATCTGATATATTCGAGCATTCACTATGTCCACTGTATCATTTTTTCTTAAAGGTTTGTGATGATGGCCGTACGCCTAACCCATTCTAACCTATTCTAACCAAGAATTAAATATTTTTTCCGTTTTCATATTCATGTTCGGTATTTCTTCATTGATTTAGGCCTTATTCATAGCAAATCTATCCACTTGGCTCTATAGTTTTATCAATCTCTAGC
>SDVV010026218.1:0-12294 GCA_016164225.1 Gammarus roeselii | reverse complement strand
TACATATATATATACATACGTATACAGAATTCATGAAAAATTGTCAAAGTGAAGGTGTGTTTTTCAGGTCCCCAATAATTTTGGTTTGGAAAATTTGACGTTCCGCAAACTTTGATGCTGTGGCAAGAGCTTCCATTGGATTAGAGTCAAATTTGGTGGTGATACTTGGAATATGTTGTAGTTGTAAACTTTTAGATATATAGCTACAAATATACAACTGCGGGGAGTCACCCCAGGTAAACAAAAATCTGGCGTGACTCCTCGCACCTATTTTGTTATTAAATATCTTCGTTTTTCTTCAATGAAAAGTAATTAAATGCAATTCTACACACTTGTAAAGACATCTGGAAGTAAAAACCCACAATAATGATACCACAGCTAATTTCAAAATGCGTAACTAGTTTTATAATGACCCAATGTTTTTAACACATGGTGACAAGTCTAGGCCTAAGTGTTGACTTATGTTCAATGCCCAGGAATGATTTTTTTCATCATATTTTCATATCTAGATAACAATACCTTACTTAGCATGAATTGTATTCATGTTAATTCAATAAGGTAGCTATAGAATTAGAGAAATCATTTTTTACCTGTTTAATCGTATTATTGAAAAGATTGTTCTGTCGTAATATTCCCTAATTTACCAATACTTTAGGGTCATAATTAGTTCAGGATGTGGAGAAATGACTTCCAGTAAAGTTAGATTGCAATTATTGAAGAAAATTTTTATTTAATGATGTGAAATTGAGAAAAATAATTCCTTCAACAGTCAAGCGTGACTGCAGCAAAAGACGAGCATAAAAAAGACCTGTCAGACGTAATATTTTACGTAAAATTTCATTATACGCAACTGATATATATAAATATAAGCATGCTCCATCAATTGGTACTCTCAAACTTTTAATTTGCATTTCAATTATTGATATATGGGGGGTGCGGGGAGTCACCCCGGATTAGGGGCCGTAGCTTGCAGCACGATTTTTTATTAATAACTTTTTTTTGGTCAACGCTAGAATGTTGAAACTTATGGTGCTCCATGGTTATAAAAGTAGCTATACACACCGTAAATACAAAGTTTCTTGACAGCGTACTTTTTGAGTTATTTTAAAGTACGCGCAAAATGATATATAGCTATTAGCTATATAGCTACATAGCTAATGTGAATTCCAGTATACACACTTGCATAATTATTGGAAATAGCATCAACCGGGGTGATTCCACACTGTTGGCAACAGGGGGTGACTCCCCACGCCCCTCTTTTGGGCACCAAAACATAGAAAATGTCTATTTGACTAGGGGAGTTGAAAGAGCAGGCCTTTGTTAGTAAGTATCAGCTACTTGTAGTAATTCAATACGCACACAGAATTTATGAAAATTTGCAAAATTAAAGGTGTGCTTTACAGGTCCATGATAATTTTTGTTTGGAAAAATCAACATTCTGCAAACTTTGATGCTGTGGCTAGAGTTTCCATTGGATTAGGGCCTAATTTGGTGGTGATACTCAAAACATGTTGTAGTTTGTTGCATATGAAGGATTTTGAAAAAGAAATGTAAACTTTTGTAGATATATATACAAACATACAACTGTAGGAAATCACTCCAATTTAAAAAATGAATGTAATTAGGGATATCCATGAGGTATTCTCTACAGGCAAATATTCTTATCAAAATTCCCAAATTAAATTTTTTCATCTGTAGAATCATTGGCAAAGAAGGAATGGTAAACAAATTTTCCTTTGCTTCTGTACATCTTTACATGAAAACGCAGATAGTTTGGTATGATGGTGAATACTGAACGCACTTATTGAAAGTATCGATTTTTCCAACAGATTAAGGTAGGGAACTTAGCGTTATATCTTCAACACACATGCAGTATAGACAAAAAATACTGAGACAACAATCTTAGCATATTGTGAGCTTTTACCTACCCACAAAGTATGAACATTTTCAATATGACACAATGTTCATAAACAATAATGCATAGACATATATGCTACTTCAATAACTATGACATTTATTAACTTGTTGACATGAACAAATAAATGCAGAGAGTGACGAGTTTTGATTTGATTTAGGCCTCATTTCCACTGGAGCCTTGACGTGAGTCATAACAGGCTCCCCTGTAGAATTTGACAATCATGGATTCCAAAAAGCTTGCACGCTTTGGCGTGTGAGAAAAATGACATTGTCAAAGTTAGAACATTTTTACAATTTCAGTGGTGCCAGACGCACGCTGGTGCGCACAATAAAGATGTTTGGACAAAACGGATCTCTGCTTTCAATCATTTGGAACTTTAAGAGTAAGATGTATGCACAGGTAGGATTGTTGAGATTAGTACAAGTATTACCACTATATGAGCCAAGTCAGCTCAGATAGCAACACAACAGAATGTTAACAGCTACAGCTTGGTGGCCGAGGGGGTAGTGTGGCGGGCTCTCCTCACAACAGACATCCATTGAGAGCTGGAGGTTGTAAGTTTGCGCCTACCTGACCCCAATTGAGACATTCTAGCCGGTCTTTAAAATGGTAGAAGGCCAGCCCATAAACGCAATGTGTAACAAAGGCTCTCAGGTCGCTGCTACGCGGCAACCGGCTATTTAAGAAAATTATCTAAAATAGACGCGGTCTAATTCAGCTTTGGTACAATTTATTTATTAAGGTAAGATAGAGACAGATGAAACCTCATGAGTAATATGTAGACACGCCAGTGCGCACAGATAGTATTTTTCAAATTGCTATAAGGCTTACAGCTGCACAGACAAAGGCAGCTCAAACAGCAATGCAACACAATGTTTATAGCTATGCAGTCTAGGTCATTTTTAGTACAATTTACTAATTCAGGTAAGATGAAGACTTCGACAAAATGAATTCCCACCTCCAACCCCTCAAAACCTCAAGACTAGTATGTATGCACACCATGGCACAGATAGTGTGGTCAAAATGGGTACAAGGTCTACAGCTTCAAGGATCAGATCAACTTCAACCGCAACGCACCACAAGGTTTGTAGTAACGCAGCAAAGATCAAAAACAGAATTACATACGGTCCGCATGTGCGAGCAAGCACGGACTGAAAAAAACGCTCATTCACCAAATTATATACAAACAAGAGCCCTCGCACAAGTACACTAGCATTACTTTCCTAAATTGTGGATCGTGAAGAGGAAAGAAAGGGCAGGTTCATAATGGGCTGAAAAACTGCATAGATTACAGACATCACACTTATTGTTTAGGGGGATAGGGTGGTGGGGGCAAAGGTTCCTTGGATCCCAGAAGAGCCCAATGGGTCCTGGAGGGTAACTCAAGTCCCCCAAGCTAACCTGGTCTCTTGAGTTCCCTTGTCTTGGCTTGTCTCGACTCATTTTGACCAGTCTTGACTTGTCGCGCCCAACTTGACTTGTCTCGACATGTTTTGACTGATCTTGACGCACCTCAACGCGGCTCTCGCCCTCTGTGCTGGTAATCCTGTTGACTGTAATAACAAATTTTTCTACTCAAGCATTTCAGGGTGGGAACGGTGTGAGGGGCGGAAGAGATCCCTTGGGTTAAACAAGCCCAATGAATCCCAAAGGGTGACCCAAGTCCCCCGAGCTACCCCGTCCCTTGAGTCCCCTCGTCTCAGCTTGTCCTGTTTTGGCGCGTCTCCAATCATTATGGCAGGTCTCAACTCGTTGCACCTAACTTGACTCGCCCACGTGTTTCGGCTCATCTTGACGAACCTCGACCAGCCTTGACGCCACTCCCCCCCTCTGTGTCAGCAATCCTGTGGACTGTTATAACTATTTTTCTACTTTAGCATTTCACATATATATATATATTTTTAGATACATGGGTTTCAGCGTGGGGAGGAAAAAGCAGAGGTTCCAGAGCTTGGAGGGGCCTCTAGAGGGTCCCGACATTGCTCAAGAGGGCCCCAACGGGTCTCAAGGGTGTCCCAAAGGGCCCAGAAAGGTCCAAGTGGGTCCCCCCAAATCCTCCAGGTCCTCTGAGTCCCCCAGGTTTCTGAAACCCTGGGTCCCACGAGTTTCCCCCATTCCCTGGGTCACCTCGTCTCAACCAGCCTTGATATATAACCAATGCAAAATTTATCACTATGAAAAAAGGGCAGAGATAAATAATAGAGCCCAAGAGATATGAATTATTAAAATAAAGTGTTAATGACCTATAAAATGAATAATCACCCTCCACACAAGTGCAATGATTTGTTCAACTCGTACCCCACTTTTCTCAAATATAACCTACCCCTTTTTTTTGTCATATGGCTTGTATCTACAGACATTATCTGATACTGGAATGTGAACTAATATTCTAGAACTCTGTTCAAATGAGACGAGCACATTTGTAGGCAGTTATATCAGAACTTCACAGAGCATATGTTTTCCAATAGTCACACAATGTGAGGAATGAAAAGTGCACCAACAGCCGGCACAGCTTGGAATCTAGCATGCGAGTGTTGGTACAAGCCGCGTTCCGTACAAGTATGATGCACTGCAAGAATGCGGGAAATTCAAAATGAGGAATGCAGTTGATAAACCCTCTGAAATTTAATGTCATTGGTTCACAAACTTCCTGTCATTCTCCGTTCTCATGAGACGTCTGTAATTTGCGTATAGTCTGAGAACCTTGATTCTATTAATAAAAGAAACTGACTTACTTAATGTAATCTAATGTACCGATTTGTGATCAAATAACCATGAAACATTTGCATTTATAATGGCAAAAAACTCAAAAAATTATATCAGTGTGAGTATATAGTTCTCTTAGTTCTCTGTATGATCTAGTGAGGTTGTTTATAATGAACTAATCAGTATCGATTATGACAACAGAACAGCATCACAGCAACAATGATTCAAGTGAGAATAAATATCAACAATTTCCCAAAAGGTTATTTGTTTACTTTGTAAAACAATGAGATAAGATGTGAAATGATAAACCTACACATAGCAGGATGATCAGTCAAGTTTCAATGCTACACAGCATCAGTGTGAGTGTATAGTTCTCTGTGAGATTGGTAATTTTTTTGTAAAATTCCATTCCGGATCAATCACAACCAGAAATCAAGTACCCAATTAAAATACCATGCCTTGCAAGGCTATGTCAGCCATCGAGCACAGCTGAGGTTGACAAAGATGAATTTGCAATACAACTTTGCTATTACTAGATTATTATTTTGCAAAACTATCAAAAATCATTACTGCATCTCTAAATACCTAATATACCTCACTACATAAATGTCTTTGTATTTACACTAGGGCATAGCCATGATCCAAAGATTTTGAAACTATGTCAACCTGTCAATAATTGGTATTACTGCAGTAGGGGCATATCGTGGCAATCCAACATCAATAAATGAAAAATCGCAGCTTTCAACTATAAATATTTACACTAATTAGAATATTTGCACGGGAAAATTACTTACTTTGTAATTCCTAGCCCCTATATAGGTACTTAAGAGATGATGAACGAGCATCATAACTTTCATCCATGCATATCACTTGAAAACTATTGTCTGACCTCAATGAAGCTGGAAATTTGCTCTGAAACTGTTGTCTAAGCTCAATAAAGGTAAAAAACTTAGCCAAATCAGTTGTCCAAGCTCTAAACAAAATACAACACTGAATACAAACTGATTATATCTTCTTCACGTGGGCATCATTATTGGCATGAAATTGATCAAATGAGTGACGAGTTGAAGATGTTTAATTTCATTTCATGTATGCCGCTGCATTGTCAGTTGTTCACTTGCTGTCGCCCAATGTGCCCTGAACGGGGCTTGTGGGTTAGAATCATCGCCAGGTGCTTCCGTACAAGCAAAGCATGGTCAATTCCGTCTCTGGATATATTTCGGTAATAGATTTTCAGCTGAAAATTGACGCTGGAGATTTTTCAAGATCCTCCCGCTTTTTGCAGACTGGGAGACTAGAGCATAAGTTGAAAGATGTCTACTAACTGGCAGAATTTTACATACAAAACAAAGACAGACAAACTCAAAGAGGTACAAATTTTCAATCAACAAACTTACAGAAGTACAAATATTGTATCAACTTAGTTGTAATGCAAAATAAAGGATACAAGTAAGATCAAGATCGAAGCCATCTTCTTTGAACCTCCGCTTCTGTTTGGAAACAAGGTTCTTGATTGGAACCAGGTTCATGGTGGCATGTACTGCTGGTAACACTTGATGTTAATGACACTAGCGTATAGCCAGTCCGATCACAAACACTCAATAACATAACAATTTCTGTAACTGTTACAAAAATTCGTTAGAGTAGTGACAAGAAACATATCAGTCCATGAAGGAAATCGCTACAACCCTATCGTATCTGAGGAACATATGAACTAACTTCCTCTCTTCACCACAACACATTGTTCACTGATTATACTGCGCTCAGTGCTGTGGTATAGTCTAAATACCATCCGCCAGGTTAAGAAGTATTTCCGCTAGGCGACAACATCCAAACGAAGTGTATAGGAGAGAAGCAATATTTTTGGTCAATGTTTTTACGTGAGGTAAAACATGTCAAGTCTTTCACTCGTATATGCACTAAGAATTAGTAGTAGGTGAGGAAGCACAAAATACAAACAAGCACTCGGTCAACTGCATGATTACGATTCATACAAATTATGTACAAAATTATAAGAAATATTAGGAATCTGTGTGCATTTTATATAACTTTTGCCAGTTTGTACTAATTGCTTATGCGGGCAACATTTTCAAATTATATTTGAATAATGTATATATGATGATCAAGAGGGCACCAGTCAACCGGAGTTGCCGATGCGAAACTCTGCCCGATTTTATTTGATTTGATCCTCATTTCCACCAGAGCCCCAACGCAAGTCATAATAGGCTCCCCCGTGAGGCTCAATGATCATGGATTCCAATAGGCTCACATGACTCAGTGTGCGAGAAAAAAAACTGTTAAAGTTAGAAAAAAATTGAAAATTTTAGCAATGTCAGACGCACGCTGGTACGCACAAGAAAAACGCTTTGATGAAATGGGTCTCCACTTCTAATCATTTTAAACTTCAGGAATATTATGTACGCACGCTAGTGCGTACAGATAGCATTTTCGTGGCACTAGTTTTCGGGTCACTAGTTTTATGAGGTCAAAAGGCTAGTTCAAAAGTAATTAGTTTTGATGTTTTACATAATGGTAGCTACATAACTATATTCATTCAAGCGGTATTTACAATTGCATGGTACCATTTCGCTTATACATTTGACAGCGAATGAATGAAAGATCATATCGGTGACACTGTCAGATACACTATATCATTTTCAAGGAGTGACAACAAGAGAATAAGAAGGCTGTTAATTTGCCCCATGAATTGATAAATGAATTAAGTTGTACAATGCAAGACAAACAAATTGGCAATGGAGAACATAGCTAATTATGGTACTTTCCGCAAGAGAAGAGGACTGGAAGACAATGCTCGTGGGGCACCATTGATTGGGCTGCCCCGGCTTGGTCTTGAGCCTGGTGTCCAAGAAAGAGGCCTGCTGCCGGGATGACTGCGATAGCTGGATCCAGGGCATGTTGTGGCGTTCTTGGTAAGGACCGTTTCTTTTAATTTTTGGTCCTATGAACTCCCGGTGTAGGTGATCCCCGGGTAGCCTGGCTGGGCCCTCCCGGGTCCGGGCCAGTATTGGCAGGTGGACTCACTGAACCACGCGCTAAGAATATTATCGAATGAGTGAATTGGTTCAATGCCTTGCTGTAGGCTTACTCGATGTTGCCGCTAGCAGAATAGTTTAAGCTAGTGGTCTGAAACTTACATTTTAGATATGTCGGCTCCCATGATTCGGTCTATTTGAATGAGCACCATGAACAAGGTATGCTTGCCATCCTGTTTTAGTAACAATTGTAGAGACACTTGTCCTCTACAGCATCGTCAAAACTGGTACAAGGTTTACGGCTACACGGACAAAATTAGCTCCGACAGCACCACATCAGGACCTTAACCGCTACGTGGTCTAGGTCGGTTATAGTACACTTCATTTATTCAAGTAAGACTCAGACGAAATGAATCCTTACCTCCAATCATCTATAACTTTATGAGTATTATGCACGCACACTAGTGCGCACATGTATCATCGTTGGGACTGGTACAATAGTAACAGCTACACGGACAAATGCAGCTCCGACAATAACGCAACACAATTTTCACAGCTACGTGGTCTAGTTTAGTGGAGGTACAACTTATTTATTCATGTAAGATATAGACTCAGACAAAACGAATCTCCGCCTCCAACCACTCAGAACTCCACGAGCAATATAAACGCGCGTCAGTGCGCATATAGTATCGTTGAAATTGGAACAAGGTCTATAGCTTCACGGATTAGATCAACTCCAACCGCAACGCGTCACAAGGTTCATAGCTACGCAGTCCAGGTGAACCCCAGTAACTACACATGGTCCGTGAACGCGCAAACGAGCAAAGAAAGAAGAAAAATCACATATTCACAAAATCACAAGCAGGAGCTCCCGCAAAATTACATTAGCATTATTATACACGACCAAATTGTGGATCGTGAAGAACAAAGTAAGGCAGGTTTGTCATGAGCAGAAAAACAGCTCAGATTATTGACTTCGCACTTATTGCTTAGGGCATAGGGTGGAAAGCAGAGATCCTTTGGGTCCCAAAAAGAGCCCAATGATTCACGGAGGGTAACTCAAGTCCCTCGGGTTTTTCCGAGCTCCCCGGGTCCCTCTAGACCCCTCATCTCAGCTCAACTCGTCTTATCTCGGCTCGTCTCAAATCGTTTCGGCCGGTCTCGACTGTCGCGCCCTGCTTGACTCGCCTCAACACGTTACGACTGATCTCGACACACCTTGACCAGCCTCGACTTGAACTCTCCCTTCTGCGCAAGCAATCATGTGGACTGTATTGACAAAAAAATTTACTCAAGCATTGTGGGGTGTTAGTGGGGTGGCAGAGGTCCCTCGGGCCCCAAAAGAGCCAGACAAATCCAAGTGGGTAACCCAAGTTCCTTGGGTCTCCCGAGTTCCTCGGTTCCCCACGTCTCAGCTCATCTCGGCTTGTCTCGCATAATTTCGGCCAGTCTCAGCTCGTCGCGACCAACTCGACTCGCCTCAACATGTTTCGACTGATCTCGACGCACCTCGACCAGCCTCGACGCAATCCTCACCCTCTGTGCCAGTAATCCACTGACTGTCATAGTTAATTGTTCTACTCAACCGTTTCACATATATAAACTTTTCTGTGTACGGGTTCTACAGCGTAGAGAGGGGGAAGCAGGGGTCCTAGTGTTCAGTGGGGACTCAATCGGTTCCCAAAATTTCTCAGGCGGGTCCCAAAGAGTCTCAAGGGTGTCCCAAAGGGTCTCGAAAGAGTTTTTAGGTGTTTGGAAAAATTGAATGTGGATATTGATTAATGAAGGGTGATTTACCCTTATTTTGCTTACTCAAAAAGTTAATGAATGAGCTTCTGTGAGCTATAAGAATTAAAATGTGCTTTCATTTTTAAGGCACAATCTGACTCCAAGTTATTATTTTTACATATTAGGTTTAGGTGTTATGGGCAAACACCAATAAACAGATAAGGACAGTAAGGCACGGTAGCTTTTGCATATATATAATCCACACTTAACTGGGTTATTGTTGTCCAAGGATAATATAGAAGGGGAAAAGAAGAAATATAGATAAAGAGAATGCCAGCGGAAAATCTTGGTGGCGTCAATGGATCCCAGAGGGAATTATCTTGATGGGAACCTTTGTTCAATTTCTTCGGACTGTTAATTTCTGTCTTGCCTGAAGACGGGTGTCCTCATGGCTTCAGTAGCAGGGGGTGAAAGGCTGTCTTCTGTGGAGCAGAATCCCAGGTAAGCCTAATATATCTATGTTGGGCCAGGTCTAAGGGAACACTTAATTCGGTGGCCTGGATCACTTCCCTAACTTTGTTGCATTTGTTATGAGAGGATGGTTGACTGGTATACACGTGATCTTGTGCGACGCGCCAATGGAAGAGTCTAGACAAACAAAGCCCGCTCCGCTTGTTGCCAGATTATGTGAAACCAAAAAATTCACTACATTTTGTAAGAATATTTCTCTAAATCATTTATTCCATCTGATTCATGTTCCATGGCTTTTAGTGTTGCACTGCCATTGTGGTTGGAAGCTGTTTGTACTGGCTGAACGGAAATGTTGTTGCTACCTACAGAGATATGAAACAATGAGATCAAAATATGCGATTGCCTGATCGTAATAGTGCTTGTGATGCACGTATAATGCGGTTAGTGTTTATTAAAATAATGTAGGGTCAATTAAGAACCTCTACAAGTTCAAATGGGTCCCCCAAATCCTCCTGATCTTCCAAGTCCCCAGGGATCACGAAACCTACGGGTCCTTCGATATGACGAATTTGATCCTCAGTTCCACCAGAGCCTCAACGCGAGTCATAATAGGCTCCCCAGTGAGGATCGATGATCTTAGATGCCGGTAGGCTCGCACTCCTCAATGTGCGAGGAAAAAAACGCTTTGAAAATTAGAAAAATGTGAAAATTTGAGCAATGTCAGACGTACGCTGGTGCGCATAAGAAAAACGCTTAGACAAAACGGACCTCCGCTTCAAATAATTTAGAGCTTCAGGAGTAATATGTACGCACGTTAGTGCGTACAGGTAGCATCGTCGAGACTAGTACAAGGTGTACTTCTACACGAACAATATCAGCTCCGACAGCAACGCAACACGTTCTAGTAAGTCGATTATAGTACACTTCATTTATAAAGGTAAGACTCAGATGAACCAAATCCTAGCTCCAATCATTTAGAACTCCATGAGTAATATGTACGCTCACTAGTGCGAGCAGGTATCATCGTGGAGATTGGTACAAGGTCTACGGCTATATAAACTTCCGTTGTCAGCTGACTAGAGTTTATGCAACGCTTGACCGGGAGGGATAATGATGAGGTTGTTGAATGACTAGATTTTTACTCTAAGTGAAACAAATGCAAAGAACTGTTCGTCCATAGGCATGATTGTCAGGAGAGGAAACCAGAAGGTGAACAGTACAGGGAGTGAACTGACAATTATTCATCAATTATCTCGACCTAATTTAAGGGGGATAGAACATTATAGTCATGAGAACTTTGTCGCTAAATTAACATCCTTAAAACATGAAATGTAAATTTACGCAGGTCCTTGTCAATTGTTGGGGAACTCTCTTGTCATTGGTGTTCTTCTCTTTGGGCTCGGGCAGGATAAGGCTTTGCCGCCGTGGTGAGCCTTGGTGGATGGCACTAGGCGCAAGGGTCGTGCGGCAGACCGGTCCTGCCATTCAGAGTGAACCACAGATGGCAAAAATAGAGATGCCAGCTATATTGTTTTACGTTATTTAAAATAACAGTGTGTTCCCTTACACCTATATCAAGCTGGTACTAATCTGTGCCTAAGCTTGTCAGCCTAATATTTTGTTGCTAAAGAAAGTGTGATCCAATGCTTAATCACAACTTTACGTTAATCCAAGACTTAGCATTTCCAGATCCTGTGCCGCTCCAAGATGCGGATTGGCTTAGCCTCCACACCTTGTTGCCGTCCTTAGCACTGATTGGGTGGCGCCCAAACCCTTGCCGAACCCGGAAACTTGAAATTGGAGTTCAGCGCTGCTTGCTGGCAAGTTGACGTGCGGAGGGATCCCCGTCGTCAGTGGGAAACTGCAGTTGGCGTGCGGAGGGATTCCCGCCGCCAGAGGAAAACTGCATCTACGACACATTTCCAATGGAAGTTAATACAATGGTGTAACATATAATACATTCACCTTACACTGCAAGCGCTCTATTATAATTACCGTACTATGTTTTACCCCATTTCAAATGTTCTACAATTGCCTCACTACTGTATCAATTAGGTTTTTGTACCTTTCAAAAAGGTTTATGTAACTTATAATCTCATGTCGTTAGCCATTCTATGTCTAGGTATACCCATTCATACTAATCATGCTCCAAGGCTGAATGTGCTTGTTCATGCTTTATCATATTCTCGTCACAGCGTAACACCTTGCATATCATGTACGTGTAGAGGTCCTCGATTGACCCTACATTATTTTAAATAACACTAAACGCATTATACGTGCAGCACAAGCACTATTACGATAAGCAATCGCATCTTTTGATCTCATGGTTGCATATCTCTGCGGATAACAACAACATTTCCGTTCAGCCAGTACAAACAGCTTCCAATCAAAATGGCAGTGCAACATATATTTATTAGCCAAATAAATTCGTATACCACGCACTAAAAGCCATGGAACATGAATCAGAGGGAATGAATG
>SDVV010026217.1:0-12295 GCA_016164225.1 Gammarus roeselii | reverse complement strand
ATGGCCACTGGACCTGAGGGGCAGAGTGTTGGCAGTGCACCAGGCAGGGCAGTCAGCATAGATGATGTACTAATGGCCACTGGACCTGAGGGGCAGAGTGTTGGCAGTGCACCAGGCAGGGCAGTCAGCATAGATGATGTACTAATGGCCACTGGACCTGAGGGGCGGAGTGTCGGCAGAGCACCAGGCAGGGCAGCGAGGCAGCGAGCATAGATGATGTACTAATGGCCACTGGACCTGAGGGGCGGAGTGTTGGCAGAGCACCAGGCAGGGCAGTCAGCATAGATGATGTACTAATGGCCACTGGACCTGAGGGGCAGTGTCGGCAGAGCACCAGGCAGGGCAGCCAGCATAGATGATGTACTAATGGCCACTGGACCTGAGGGGCGGAGTGTCGGCAGCTCTCCAGGCTGAATTGGTAAAGCAGACTTTTTTATGCTACACAGGCATTTCAGCTGCTTGAATTTAACCCCATTGTAAGTGCTGTGGCTTGTCAAAGAATGAGAACTGCAGTACAAGTTCAACGTGGACTAGTAAACTCAGCGCTAAAAATGGGAATTGTTTCTCAGTTGTTTCGAACATTAACGGATAATAAATCAGTCTATTTTTGTTCCCCTACATTATCTTGAGAATTATTATTCTGTTCATGTAATATGTGCTGTATCACCCTTATTTATAATTTTATTGACCGGAATTTGATTTTTCCTTGAATTATCGTACAAGCGACCGATAGGGAGAGCAGGCGTCTCTGAAAGGGAGAGCAGGCGTCTCAGAAAGGAAGAGCAGGAGTCTCAGAAGGGAAGAGCAGGCGTCTCAGAAAGGGAGAGCAGGCGTTTCTGAAAGGGAGAGCAGGAGTCTCAGAAAGGGAGAGCAGGCGTCTCAGAAGGGGAGAGCAGGCGTCTCAGAAGAGGGAGAGCAGGCGTCTTAGGAGGGGAGAGCAGGCGTCGCAGAAGAAGAGAGCAGGCGTCTCAGAAAGGGAGAGCAGGCGTTTCTGAAAGGGAGAGGAGGAGTCTCAGAAAAGGAGAGCAGGCGTCTCATAAGGGGAGAGCAGTCATCTCAGAAGGGGAGAGCAGGCGTATCAGAAAGGGAGAGCAGGCGTCTCAGCGGGGGAGAGCAGTCGTCTCAGAAGGGGAGAGCAGGCGTATCAGAAAGGGAGAGCAAGCGTCTCAGCAGGGGAAAGCAGTCGTCTCAGAAGGGGAGAGCAGGCGTATCAGAAAGGAAGAGCAGGCGTCTAACATGAACAAAGCGGGAATGGCGACTCAGCTGATCGGGAAGAAGCTTACAAACCCTTCCCTGGTCACCTTGACTACATTGCAGGACCGAATTTAGTAATTTGGATTTATTGTGTGAATTTTGTGGGCAAACGAATTAGAAATAATTGTTTTTAATGCTACATGGTAATATCGTCCTGATACTGATATTCGTTTGTTGTGAATGTTTCATCATGTAATCAGGAAAACATGGTGACATCGTCCTGATATTCGTTTGTTGTGAATGTTTCATCATGTAATCAGGAAAACATGGTGATATCGTCCTGATATTCGTTTGTTGTGAATGTTTCATCATGTAATCAGGAAAACATGGTGACATCGTCCTGATATTCGTTTGTTGTGAATGTTTCATCATGTAATCAGGAAAACATGGTGATATCGTCCTGATATTCGTTTGTTGTGAATGTTTCATCATTTAATCAGGAAAACATGGTGACATCGTCCTGATATTTGTTTGTTGTGAATGTTTCATCATGTAATCAGGAAAACATGGTGATATCGTCCTGATATTCGTTTGTTGTGAATGGATCATCATTTAATCAGGAAAACATGGTGATATCGTCCTGATATTCGTTTGTTGTGAATATTTCATCATGTTATCAGGAAAACATGGTGACATCGTCCTGATATTCGTTTGTTGTGCATGTTTCATCATGTAATCAGGAAAACATGGTGACATCGTCCTGATATTCGTTTGTTGTGAATGTTCCATCATGTAATCAGGAAAACATGATGATATCGTCCTGATATTCGTTTGTTGTGAATGTTTCATCATGTAATCAGGAAAACATGGTGACATCGTCCTGATATTCGTTTGTTGTGAATTTTTCATCATGTCATCAGGAAAACATGGTGATATCGTCCTGATATTCGTTTGTTGTGAATGTTTAATCATGTAATCAGCAAAACATGGTGATATCGTCCTGATATTCGTTTGTTGTGAATGTTTCATCATGTAATCAGGAAAACATGGTGATATCGTCCTGATATTTGTTTGTTGTGAATGTTTCATCATGTAATCAGGAAAACATGGTGATATCGTCCTGATATTTGTTTGTTGTGAATGTTTAATCATGTAATCAGCAAAACATGGTGATATCGTCCTGATATTCGTTCGTTGTGAATGTTTCATCATGTAATCAGGAAAACATGGTGATATCGTCCTGGTATTCATTTGTTGTGAATGTTTCAGCATGTAATCAGGAAAACATGGTGATATCGTCCTGATATTCGTTTGTTGTGAATGTTTCATCACGTAATCAATGAAAGCACTCAGTATAAAAAACGCGTTAGGGCTTCCACGCGTGACAAAATCAAATTTTCTGCCAAAAAATGCGATATGCGAATGAAGAGTTATCATGATACTTTCATGCTTCGATTCTCTTTGTTTACTTGTCCCCTCTTATTTGTCCTCTCTTCTTTATCCTCTTTTTTTCATTTTTTTCTCTTCTTTGTCCTCTCTCTCTTGTGATCTCTTCCTTGTCCTCTCTTCTTTGTCCTCTCTTCATAGTCCTTATCTCTTTCTTCCTTGTCCTCTTTTCCTTGCTATCTTCCTTGTCCTCTCTTTTTTGTCCTCTCTTCTTTGTCCTCTCTTCCTTGTCTTCTTTTCCTTGTCCTCTCTTCATTGTCCTCTCTTCCTTGTCCTCTCTTCTTTTTCCTCTCTTCTCTGTCCTCTCTTCCTTGTCTTCTCTTCCTTGTCTTCTCTTCCTTGTCCTCTCTTCTTTGTCTTCTCTTCCTTGTCCCCTCTTCATCTCAATTGTCATCAAATTGGAATACCATCATTACTGAATAGCCAATAGAATTCCCTCCAATTTCTCCTCATTTCCCAAATGTGATATCATATCTCCCGTTTTCTCTCGTTCACATTGGGCTGCTCTTACCTCACCTGCCTCTTTTATCATTTCCTCTTTCGCTCTCATTCATAAGTGTCTTTTGAATATTTTTCAAATATATTCCTTCTTCATTGATAATACAGCCGCCCCTTTCAGCAGCCCCGACCTCCAGTCCTCGGCTGCAACCCGATGCTGTTATTCACTTAGAGCATTAGTGCGTCTGAAATATTCTAACGTTAATGTGTGTACCTGTCCTGCTGGGCATTCCTGTTAATGCGTTCATATCAATGCATTAACTATTTGTTCTTGTTAATGTGTCTCCGGTAACTAGTTCATGATAATGCGTTCCCGCTAATGCGTTCCGGTTCATGCGTTCCCGTATATATGTTCATGTTAATGCATTTATGTAAAGCATTCCCCTTAATGCGTTCCTGTTGATGCGTTCTTGTTAATTCGAACGCGATAATGTGTTCATGTTAATGTGTTCCTTGTAATGCCTTCCTGTTAATGCATTTCCGGTAATGGATTCTTGGCAATACATTCCTGTTAATGCATTCCCGTAAATGTTCCTCGATATTTCGGTCCCGATAATGCGTTTCTGTGAATACGTTTTTGTTAACTCGTTCCTGGTAATGCGTTACTGTTAATGCGCTCCCGTTGATAAGGTCGGTGAATGCATTCCTGTAATGTGTTCCCGTCGAGGTGTTGCTCTTCTCTCATTAAATGCTGCTGATTATCTTGCACATGTTACGTAATGGTTTCACTCGTAATCGAGTCACATTAGTACCTGGGTCATATTAGTACCTGGTTCATATTAGTACCTGGGTCATATTAGTACCTGGGTCACATTAGTACCTGGGTCATATTAGTACCTGCGTCATATTAGTACCTGGGTCATATTAGTAACTGGGTCATATTAGTAACTGGGTCATATTAGTAAATGGGTCATATTAGTAACTGGGTCATATTAGTAACTGGGCCATATTAGTACTCATATTAGTACCCGGGTCATTTTATTACCTGGGTCATATTAGTACCTATGTCATTTCATTACCGTGGTCATATTAGTACCTGGGTCATATTAGTACCTGCATCACATTAGTTCCTGGGTCACATTAGTACCTGGATCATTTTAGTACCTGGATCATATTAGTACCTGGGTCATATTAGTACCTGGGTAATATTAGTACCTGGGTCATATTAGTAACTGGGTCATATTAGTAACTAGGTCATATTAGTATTCATATTAGTACCTGGGTCATATTAGTACCTGGGTCATATTAGTACCGGGGTCCTATTAGTACCTGGGTCATATGAGTAACTGGGTCATATTAGTACCTGGGTCATATTAGTACCTGGATCATAATAGCATCTGGGTCATATTAGTACCTGGGCCACAATTGCATTGCGTTGCACTTGCATTTACGTTATATTTCTACCTGGGTTCCGTTTATACCGGTCGCCTCTATTCATGGGTTCATAGTCTACTTTGTTCTCAATGCCACCATCAATTTTTGATCCGTTATGCTACTTCGATCGCAATTTTACTTGTGTCGCAGTTGTACATAGGTATCAATTGTACCCGGATCACAGTTATACTTAGGTCACAAGTTTACTCACATCACAAATGTACTTAAGCCAGAATTGTACATCAATCGCGACTGTAGTTGTGCCGCAATCATAGTTTTGTCACAATTGTACTTCAGTAGCAATTCTGCTTGTGCTTGTGTCACAGTTGTATATTGAGCACAGGTGTTTCTTAGGTCTCAATTGTTGTTGGCATTATTTTCCACACACAAACAAGGCCTCCTCACATCTTCAGTAGGTCACCAGTATAGAGACTGTTCTCAGTGCCGTACATTGTTCACTGTTCTCAGTGCCGTACATTGTTCACTGTTCTCAGTGCCGTACATTGTTCACTGTTCTCAGTGCCGTACATTGTTCACTGTTCTCAGAGCCGTACATTGTTCACTGTTCTCAGAGCCGTACATTGGCTACTATTCTCAGTGCTCTACATTGGCTACTGTTCTCAGTGCCGTGCATTGACTACTGTTCTCCGTGCCGTGCATTGACCACTGTTCTCCGTGCCGTGCATTGCCCACTGTTCTCCGTGCCGTGCATTGCCCACTGTTCTCCGTGCCGTGCATTGTCCACTGTTCTCCGTGTCGTGCATTGGCCACTGTTCTCCGTGCCGTGCATTACGCACTGTTCTCCGTCCCGTGCATTGCGCACTGTTCTCTGTGCCGTGCATTGCGCTCTGTTCTCCGTGCCGTGCATTGCCCACTGTTCTCCGTGCCGTGCATTGCCCACTGTTCTCCGTGCCGTGCATTGCCCACTGTTCTCCGTGCCGAGCATTGTCCAATCAGTGGCGTGCATTGTCCAGGGGGTGACGTGCATTGTCCAGGGGGTGACGTGCATTGTCCACTGGGGGGCGTTTATTGTCCACTGGCTGGCGTGCATTGTCCACTGGGTGACGTGCGTTGTCCACTGGGTGGCGTGCATTGTCCACTGAGTGGCGTGCATTGTCCACTGGGTGGCGTGCATTGTCCACAAGATGGCGTGCGTTGTCCACTGGGTGACGTGCATTGTCCACTGGGTGGTGTGCATTGCCCACTGGGTGGTCTGCATTGTCCACTGGGTGGCGTTTATTGTCCTTTGGGTGGCGTGCATTGTTCACTGGTTGGCGTGCATTGTCCACAAGATGGCGTGCATTGTACACTGGGTGGTATGCATTGTCTACTGGGTGGCGTGCATTGCCCACTGGGTGACGTGCATTGTCCACTGGGTGGTGTGCATTGTCCCCTGGATGGCGTGCATTGTCCACTGGGCTCAAAAGTGCTTACAAGTGTAGGAATACAACAACAGTCCTATTGGTCCAAACTAGGTTGTCTTTTGATAGCAAGATAGCAAGTTCTGAAGCAGAACGTCTAGGAGAGCTTCATGTGTCATTTCTGTTTTTATAACATTAAGAAATGGGAACGGTTTAGCTATTTATCGGCGATTTCTGTAGAACTTATCGAGCCGAGACTTGAACGTTTCGATTGCCTTGCTGTTTATAACCTCCGCTGGAAGTTTGTTCCATTCTTCGACCCTCTGTACGTAAAAATTTGCTCGTGATGTCGAGTGAGAAACGTTTCCCAACGGTTTTGTATACATTGTTCCTAGTCACTCCGTTTGTATCTAGAGTGAAAAGGCTCGTTCGGTTGACGTTTGGTAGCTCTGCGTTGAACCTTCTCTAATTTAATAACGTTTTTTCTAAGATACGGAGACCAAAATTGAACAGAATACTCGAGATGTGGTCTAACAAATGCATTGTATAACTTGACCATACTATCTTTGTTTTTGTACGAGATAGTGCGGGATATCATGCCTAGCATTTTGTTGCCTTTCTTGGCAGCATCGTTACATTGCTTGCTACTTTTTGAGTCGTTGACAATGATGGCACCTAAATCTCTCTTCGGTGACGGGGATGAGTTTCTTTCCGAACATTGAGTATTCGTGTTTGAAGTTATGAGGACCTATGTGCATAAATTTGCATTTGCCTACATTAAATTTCATTTGCCACTTTTCTGATCAATCAATAATTTTGTTCAAGTCTAATCAGATCTGCTGACACTATAGTTCAGTTTGTACTCTGCTTTCTATTTTAGCGTCGTCTTCAAACTTGCTAATGTTTGAGAGTACGTTGCTATCGAGATTGTTAATGAATATTGTAAAGAGAACTGGCCCTAACACCGATCCTTGAGGCATGCCGCTTGTGACATTACCCCAGGGGGAGGAAGCTCCGTTAAGTACAACTCGCTGCCGTCTGTCCGTGACCGGCATTTTGTCCAGTTGATAAGCTTGTTTCGGATACCGATGATGTGCAATTTACTAACAAGGCGCTTGTGGGGGACTTTATCAAATGCCTCTTGAAAGTTGAGGTAAATGATATCGATTGGAGATTTTGTGTCGTGGATTCCTATTATAATCTTGAAAAAAGCAGCAGGTTCGTAAGACAGGAACGGTTGTGTCTGAAGCCATGCTGAGGGTACCCAATCAGTTTGTTTGATTCTAAAAATTCCGTACTTTTATCCGTTATCAAACTTTCCATCAATTTGTCAATGACTGAGGTGTGACTAAATTGGAGTAACATGGGCTTCTTTCCATTTAGAGGGCCAGGTGCCGTTTGAGAGAGATTGGGTGAAAATGTTTGATAAATGTTCGGCAATTTCGTTTCTAGTCTCTCTTAGAATTCTGAGATGAACTTGGTCTGGACCTGGAGATTTTGTAACTTTCAGTTTATCTATATATTTAATATCTTCGACGGGTAAAAACTTCACTGGGCTGAGGGCTTCAATTCGTCTTTCCGCAATGATATCCTCAAGATTAGGATTATCCTGATTCTCTGACGTAAAAACAAAACGAAAGTATTCATAAAGTAAGACACTCATTTTGGTGTCGTCCGTTTCTAGTTCCCCAACATCGTTCTCGAGAGGACCAATTACAGATCTTGATTTTTTTTACCAGAAATATAACTAAAATTTGTTTCGGATCAGTTTTGGCATTGGCGGCAATTTCATTTTCATAATCCTTCTTACGTTTCTGGACAATATTTAGATCTCTTTTGCTAATTTTGTAATCCGTTTTTTCTATGTCGTCATGTGGATGTTTCTGTTTGATCGAGTGCTTTGGCTTCTTTCGTGACTGAAGATGCTGCAATTCTTCTTTTCAGTACTTGGCTACTGTTCGCCTTTTTTTACGCGGGATATGCTCATATTCGATATTTTTAAGATCAGTCAAGAAATTGTAAAGCGATTGATTGACGTCTTGTTTGAGGGTTATATCTGCTGACGCCATTGACTCTCTTAAGCCATCAAAATTGGTTAATCTTAAGTTAGGGACTTTTTCGCAGTTTGTTGACGTTTTCAACTCGAGATCTATCAAAACCTTTATAGAGTTGTTGTCGCTGGTTCCGAGTGGTTCGCCCACTTCGACGTTCGTGACATGAGAGTTGCTTACACAAAATAGGAGATCAAGAATATTGCTACCTCGTGTAGGTGTCTTCGCTATTTGGGTCATGAACTTATCGTCTGCAAAATCAATCAGACGTTGACCGATGGCAGTGCATTCGTCAGTTTCCCAATCAATGTCGGGGATATTGAAGTCTCCAAGCACTATACTGTGTTGTGTTGTGACGACATCAATGAGGGTGTTGTAAAGTTCGATGAGGGTGATAGACGAAAGTGACTACTTGGATTGATACTATGTCGTGTCTGCTGTTAGGAATAGTAACTTCTAATATTAGCAGAGTGTTTTTCACGAAAAACAGCATTCTTCCACCCTCTCGGCCTTGTCTATCTTTGTGAAATAGTGAGTAACTGGGGAGAGTAAACTCGCCTGGATAAAGCCTGGTGCTCAATTTCATCCACGATTCCGTGTTGTTATTATGTCGATACATTCATTCATTGCAAGGATACCTAGGTGGTCGATTTTGTCTCGGAGACTTCTAGCGTTCACATAGTAACATTTGAGAGTACCGTTAGTCACATTAACTTCATTTTCTTGACTTAATCTTCTTCTACTATGAGGCCTTGTGTCTGAGCCAAGACTTTCGTTTTCGGTTACTCGGGTTGTACGAGCGGAGCGGTGACTATTGCCTTTAACTCGGACTGGACTGACGACAGGAACTTTTTTGCTAGGACCTGCGGTGATGTTTTGATGGGCTCTTATATTTGTTGTGTATCTAGTGTTGAAACGGGCGGAGGCCGTTGGGTCATCTGGTCGGGTACTGCTGGCGGAGTTGAGGGTACGATATCGAGTACGTTTTTTGACTTATTTTCGGTGACAAGATCAGCCCCTATGTTTTTAAAGATGTTTTCGATGGCATCAAGTCCATACGTGTTTATGCGAGCCTTGTTTGGTGATTCTATTAAAATTATAGCTCTTTGGGTCAATCATCGTTTCCCAATGATCAGAGAAAGAGATTTTCTGTGCTCTGCAAAAAGTTGCTAGGCGATTGTTAAGAAAAATCATCTTGCTTAACGTGTATCGGCTTTGGTTTGAATGGGGCAAGATACCAGTAAAGTGTATGTTCTCGTGTGAACCTTTGAATTTTTTTACATGGTTTTGTACCTTTCAATGTCGATTCTGTCCGTGACTCGTCTTTAGCACCGACTTGAATTAAAATTCGTTAAGAAGAAGGTATTTCTAGTTGAATTCTCCCTTTTTGCTGATTTGATTTGAGGGAGGTGACATTGTAATCACCAATCACTAAAATTTCCTCTGTAAGCTGAGAGTCCATTTCATGGGGCAATAGACCAAAACGGTTACGTATATCGGGTCGGATGTGGTGAGATAGTGGCCGAACGTGTGGTGCATTGTCACAGCGTGACTGCCTCTTGCTTACTACCGTAGTGTACAATGCCTTATTATCTTTGAATGAATTTTCAGTCGATTTGGTTCTGTTATTGGTAGCTTCGTCTAGAGCTGTAAGCATCTTGGTCAATTCATAGTCTAGGTTTACTTGAATTTCTTTCACTTGATTTAGGGTAGCCTCAGCGTTTCTTTGACTTTTGCTAGTTCGCTGTTTATCAGATCTTTGAATTCGTGGAATTGTTTCAATACGTTTTCCAATTTTGATCCAACAGCTAGCATCTGGATATTCGTGTTGGCTGTCGTTGTGTTGGACATGTCATTGGAAGCATGACTGAATTGAGCTTTCAGTTGTTTCATTTCCTCTGCCTGTTGTTTCATTTCCTCTGCCTGTTGTTTCATTTCCTCTGCCTGTTGACATAGTTTGCAGCGCGCTGCCTCGCAATCCCCATATGAGAAACTGTTGCGCAATTTTCTGGCAGAGTTAGAAGAACTATCGCAAACCATTGATTCGATGCCGCGCAAGATGTGGCAATTGCCACAGTCTAGCCTAGCCTTAACCATCATAAACTAGTAAAGAATTTTCCGGTTGGAAAATGAACCGTTTTCTTGAGTTATATTTTCGTTGTTTCATGTAGTTAGCAGACATGAATGTACTAACTATAATTAGATGCGGATCATGACGATTATATCGACGATTCGAAAACGGAATTTGAGCGGAATTAATACATGCGGGTTGTGACGATTTTATCGACTCGAAAACGGGGTTAAAAAGGATTTAATAGAAATGCGAGTGAGTTGAATGCGCGTTATCGTCGGTTGCACTTTAGCTCAGAGTTACTTCCTTCTGCGTGTTTGAGTTGAGTGCAAAGCTGAACTAATACGTAGCTGCTCCCTTTGGCTTTTTAATGTTGTGGGAACGATAGCATGATTTTGGACATCAGCCTTGTACCAGACATGACCGGCGGCGTGCATTGTTTAGTAAGGGGCGTGCATTGTCCACTGGGTGGCGTGCATTGTCCAGTGGGTGGCGTGCATTGTCCACTGGGTGGCGTGCATTGTCCACTGGGTGGCGTACATTGTCCACTGGGTGGCGTGCATTGTCCACTGGGTGTTGTCCACTGGGTGGCGTGCATTGTCCAGTGGGTGGCGTGCATTGTCCACTGGGTGGCGTGCATTGCCAACTGTTCTCAGTGTCAGGCTTTGTCCACTTGTAATAACGAACAGCTGTCGTGCAGGCAAGCCAATTGAAATCAAGCTTTATACCTGGACACCAGCACAGTTGTGCTTGTGCCGGTGGAATCACATAGGCGGTGTGTTGTGTTCTACCTAAAATCTAAAATCTTTGAACCAGGTACCAAAAAACTCACAATGGACATCGCAAGCACCGTTTTCTAAGCTGTTAATGACTAACTGTGTTATTTTAGTAATCATTGCCTCTACGCCAACAATGTAAGCTGAAACCATTCATCGAGTAGAAGAACATTCATCAGACCTGACGGCAGCTGTCGAGACGGACCAACTGAATGAACAACAAGGTGAAGAATATACGACATGTCCCGAATGAGGACGATTCAAGAAGAGCGTGCTGCTAACATGGATATAACAATACACGATTAGCACAACCATTGTAATGTCATTGTACTGAACTCCGCACACTATTATTATCATGAACCAAGCACGGTATTGTTATAATGCGTCCCACACACTGTTTTAAAATGGGCATCAGTTCTTGTTTCCAGTCTAAACCAACTGTGAATGCCGTACTTGTATACAACTACCGTACAACGTGAAGCCGGACAACCAAAGACAGCCCTACCGTCATGACAGCAAAGCTTCTGCTTAACCAATTCAAAGAATCCGATATCTTCTAATCTTTCTGCAGCCTCTATGACGTCACCGCATAAGGCGAGTGATTAGTAAAGAGGAAAGTTAACAAGAAGCATTTAACATTTTGGAGACAACGATTGGCTCTTCTCTTACTAGTGACCGCTTCCTTGACGTCACCTGGGCTACACCTAGGCCAGGAAATGTAAGATACGTTGTCTGTTGATCGCTTTAGTGACGTCACCCAGACTACACCCAGGCAAGGAAATTTAAGAGACGTTGTCTATTGACCGCTTTAGTGACGTCATCGAGGTTATACCCAGGCAAGGAAATTTAAGAGACGTTGTCTGTTGACCGCTTTAGTGACGTCATCGAGGTTATACCCAGGCAATGAAATGTATGAGGCGTGGTCTGTTGACCGCTTTAGTGACGTCATCAAGGTTATACCCAGGCAAGAAAATGTAAGAGGCGTTGTCTGTTGACCGCTTTAGTGACGTCATCGACGTTTTACCCAAGCAATGAAATGTATGAGGCGTTGTCTGTTGACCGCTTTAGTGACGTCATCGAGGTTATACCCAGGCAAGAAAATGTAAGAGGCGTTGTCTGTTGACCGCTTCAGTGACATCATCGAGGTTATACCCAGGCAATGAAATGTATGAGACGTTGTCTGTTGACCGCTTTAGTGACGTCATCGAGGTTATACCCAGGCAATGAAATGTATGAGGCGTTGTCTGTTGACCGCTTTAGTGACGTCATCGAGGTTATACCCAGGCAATGAAATGTATGAGGCGTTGTCTGTTGACCGCTTTAGTGACGTCATCTAGGTTATACCCAGGTAATGAAATGTATGAGGCGTTTTCTGTTGACCGCTTTAGTGACGTCATCGAGGTTATACCCAGGCAAGAAAATGTAAGAGGCGTTGTCTGTTGACCGCTTTAGTGACGTCATCGAGGTTATACCCAGGCAATGAAATGTATGAGGCGTGGCCTGTTGACCGCTTTAGTGACGTCA
>SDVV010026216.1:0-12295 GCA_016164225.1 Gammarus roeselii | reverse complement strand
GAAGTCTGGGTTGTCAACATTTGCTGAGTTTCTGGCGAGGAATCCATTAGAAGTCCAGGCGGCCCCCCCACCATGCCCACGCCCACCACGGAGCGCTTAAAGCAAGTGTTTTCTGGCTCTTTCAACGAGCACCACTTGTGAGCTATGTGAAGTTTCGTTTCCCCTGCAAACATCATATTCCGACGGTTAAGCAGGACCTTCCAACAGCTCTACCCCAGCAACGGGTTCGCTGAAGGTTGTCCCACCCCCCGGTCCACAACATCGCAGAAGTCTGATGCAGTCATATCATTTATAGTGTGGTCTGTCGTCAACTTTGCTACTTTGGCCACCTTGATAGTTGGTGAGTATAGATTTGGATTAAAAAAAAACGAGGTAAAAGGAGTAACCAAGGTGAAAGCATAACCAGGAAGGGGTAGAGAAGGAGAGATAGTGAAGAGTAGAAGGGTCCGAAAGGAAATAGGGTGTTCACCCCCCCGGTTGGATCGTGACCCCGTGCGACCCGTGAACCAGTAGCTTTAGGGGGGGCGGAGTAAGTTTAACTTATAGTAGTAGCAGCCTTCTCTGTCTCCACCGGAGCTCCAACGTGCAGTCACTGAGTGTTCCCCCGTAGGGCACGACGATCCGTTGATTCTGTACAGCTTCGTGCACAAAGTTAAGCTAAAATTCACAATTAATACGCAGGGAGGACAGCGAGTTTAGGATCAGAGATGATTCAAACTTCGTTACTTTCATACGGCTTCAGATAGTCCTGTGTGTTTTCCGAAAGCGATCAGTTTTTTTCGGTGTTTTGTTTCTGTGAGCAGGCGTTGTAGGTTGCACGAGGGGCTCAAGAAGGCTCGTCGGGCTGCTGCGAGTGCATCACAATCCATAAGTAAGTGTTTCACGCTCATTGCCATTTGGTGGTTCATCCGGTCCCATGTCTACGTTCATTAGGTGATTGTGGGATATCCACGTGTGTCCTGTGCATAGACGGTTAATGAACACATGGTCTCCCTTATTTGTTAGGAAACCTGTCGTCCCACTCTCCCACGGATGGTTTACCTGCAAGCATTATTTGTCCTCTCTGTTGCCAAGAGTCGTTCAATCGTGATGTTATACGCGAGTTGATGACTGGGAACCAGTCTCAGTAATGTATGGAGATGAATTGTTCTTGCTGGGTAGACACCCGTTTAGCGAGGGAATCTGCGAGCTCGTTTCCTCTTATTCCCGCGTGTCCAGGAATCCAGCAGAACTCGACCGCTTGGCCCATCTCGGACATCGTGAATAGGTCGTGTTGCGTTTTTCTAAGGGCAGGGTGATCAAAGTGTAGAGTTTTCAGCGGGGTGAGAACACTAAGACTGTCTAAAAATATAACATTTTTGGGGAGGCGGTGACACTTTGTAATGGAGATGGCCAATTCGAGTGCGTGCAGCTCTGCCGAGAATACAGAGGCCTCCTGGGGTAGGGTGGCCGAACGCGAGGTCCCGTCGCCTACGGCGGCAGCTCCCACTCCTTACCTTACCCACACATGGGTAAGGATGGCCAATGGCGCAGTGGTGGAGAGAGCACTGATGGATTTTGTGCTGATATCGAGGAGAGTGGTGGGGAGGCTGTTGGATGTGCGGGTGTTGAGAGGGGAGGGTGGAGGAGTGTCTGACCATCTGCTGGTGGAAGGTAGATTAAGAGTGGAGCAGAAGTGGAAGGGCAACAAACGAGTGTGAGGAGGAAGAGAGGTAGTGAAAGTGAGTGATTTGAATGTGAGAAGTAGAGCCAAGGAGTTCCAGCAGGCGCTGAGGGAAGAATATGACAACGTGAGAGAACAGAACCTAAGAGATGTGGAGGAAGAATGGGAGACGTCAAGGGATGCGTTGCTGAGATGTGCGAAGAAGGTGAGTGGTGCGCGCCGTGTGGGTGGGTGCAGAAGGAAAGGTTGCGAGTGGTGGAACGAGGTCAAACTGGCGGTGGCACGGAAAAGAGGAGCGGTTGAGGAGTGGTTGCAGGTGAAGTCGGTGGTGGCTTATGAAAGCTACAAAGAGAGGAGAAACGAGGTGAAGAGGGTGGTGAGGAGAACCAAAAGGGACGCGGATGCCAGATGGGGCAGACGGTTGTGCCAGAACTTTGAGGAGAACAAAAAGAGGTGAAGAGGGTGAGAAAGGGAGAGACCGGAAAAGAGGAAGTGGTGAAAGATGAAAACGGCCAGTTGTTGTTGGAAAGTGGTGATGTACGGAAGAGGTGGGCCAGTATTTTGATGAGTTGTTGAATGTCGAGGATGACAGAGGCTGACATTGTTGGTGCTGTGGGTGGTGGTGCTCGGATGCCAGTTTTGGGAGTAAAACTTACGGCGGACATTACCAAGGAAGAAGTGCAGGAGGCGGTGGAGGTGATAAAAGCAGGGAAAGCCCCTGGTTTGGATGGCGTTGCGACCGAGCGCCTGAAGAAGGGTGGAGTAACGATGGTCGAATGGTTGGTGAGGTTACTGAACTTGTGTTTTGTGGCAGGCGTGGTACCGATTGAGTGGCGCAGTGCCTGCATTGTTCCGCTATATAAGGGCAAAGGAGATAAAAATGAATGCTGCAACTCGAGAGGTATCAGTCTGTTATGTGTTGTTCGTAAGTCGTACGGGAGAGTGCTGATCAAAAGGATTAGAGACTGTACGGACTGCGTAATTGGAGAGGTACAGTGTGGCTTTAGGAGTGGTAGAGGGTGGGCCGATCAGATTTTTTGCAGTGAGATAGGTCTGTGAGAAGTACCTTGCCAAAGGGAAGGATGTATTCTGGGCCTTCAAGGATCTGGAGAAGGCATACGACAGGATTGACAAGGAAGCGCTGTGGAGGGTGTTAAGTTTGTATGGAGTAGGCGGACATCTGTTGAAAGCGGTGCAGAGTTTCTATACCAACAGCCGAGCATGTGTTAGAGTGGGAAGCGAGGTGAGTGATTGGTTCACAGTGAAAATGGGACTGAGACAAGGCTGCGTGATGTCTCCCTGGCTGTTCAACCTTTATATGGATGGAGTGGTCAGAAAGGTGAACGCGAGTGTGCTGGGTCGTGGCTTGGAACTGTTGGAAGCGAATGGGTGGAGTTGGCAGTTGAGCCAGTTGCTATTTGCTGATGATACGGCCCTGGTTGCGGATTCGTTGGAAAAGCTATGTAGACTAGTGTCTGAGAGGAGGAAGCTTCGAGTGAACGTGGGTAAGAGTAAAGTAATGAGATGCTCGAAGACTGTCGATGCGAGCAAAATTAGTGTCCCCCTAAATGGAGAGCTCTTGGAGGAAGTTCAGTGTTTTAAGTTTCTGGGTTCCTATGTGGAGATAACTGAACTAGTGAAAACTGAAGTGAAGGTGCGAGTGAAGGAGGGGTGTAAAGTGTTGGGTGCACTGAAGAGTGTAATGAGCTGTAGGACGTTGATGATAGAAGCAAAGAGAGGGCTGTATGAGGGTGTTTTTGTCCCAACTGTGCTCAACGGAGCTGAGAGCAGAGGAGAGAAGAAGGTTGAATGTTTTCGAGATGCAATGTTTGAGGAGCATGGCTGGAGTAACGCTGAGAGACCGGATCACCGACGACGTAGTTCGAATCAGAACAGGGATGGTGAAGAAATTGGAGGACAGAGTGGATTCGCTTGTTCTGAGATGGTTCGGGCACAAGGAGAGGATGGATGGAGGGAGATTTGTGAAAAGGGTGATGAATGAGGAGGCGAGTGGGCGCAGGCCTAGAGGTAGACCGAAGTTTGGGTGGATGGATGGTGTGAAGCAGGCGTTAGGAAGGAGAGACATGAATGTGGAAGTAGCGAGGGAGCGTGCAATGAACAGGCGTGAGTGGAGAATGGTTGGTTTTGACGCTGTTCTGATGTGCTTTCCCGCCCTTGGCACCCTGTTGTCAGGATGGTCGTGGGCAATGGGGGGATTCTCGGACTGCACTCATGACCCAGAGTGTGTGTTGCGCAAAAGTCTAAGTTGTGTGAGTGTGAGCGTATGAGAGCGTGAGGTGCGCCTTGCCTTAGGCCACCCCTCTTTCAAGAGGATGCGGCCTAGTGTCTGTATCTATACGTGTTGGTTGAGGTTGTTGTTTTGGGGTACGTTTGCAAATCTAGGTTGAGCAGTGGTGGGCTGATCATCAACGTTGGTGTGTTGATTTGAAAAATTCGATAGGAGAATGAAGGCTTGATTGCTTTGCGACTGATGTTCAGCGAGGTCAGTAAGTTGTCCACGCGTAGAGAAAAGGGAAGGCATATGTTCTTCTTAGCCGCAAAGAGGCTTTTATCAAGAATGTTGGTGACGTCACTGAGTGCTGGGCTATTGATGTAGCTCCTTGTCTTGAAATAGTACTGAAGTGAGAGTTTGTCTCTCCGGAGCGGAAGAGGAAGCTTGTTAGCAAGCACCTTCAGGGATTCGATGGGTGTGGAACGGAACGCCCGGTTGTGATACGTTATTTACGACGATGGAGAGAGGTTCAAGGGTGGTTTTGGCTGCTGAACCGTAAACAATTGCTCCTTAGTCAATGCGCGCGCGTATTATTGTTCCGAGTAGCGTCATGTCGATGTATATATCGGCTCCGAATTTTAAGAATGTTACAGAGAGGATAAGTCCGGTTGCCTTTTTGCAGCGAATCTCCCAGGCTGCAATATGAGGTAGCCATGTGAGCTTAGAGTCCCACACAAGACCGAGGAATTTTATTGATTCCTCGAGTACTAGCCGAGTGTAGTTCAGCGTTAGGGCGGTTTTAGGTGTAAGCCGGGCACAAGAATAAAGTGCATGCATTTCATTTTGGAGGGCGAGAATCGGAATCCGTTTAAGGAGGCCCAGTTCCCGACTAAGTTTAGACATTTCTGGAGTTCTTGTTGAATTGTTAAGAGGCTAGGCTACCTGTAGCTTATTTGCAAGTCGTCCACGTATGGTGCAGAAAGCAATCTTCCGTCGCGCGAGAGAATGTCTGCTATCTGGTCGATTTTGAGTATGCGGATAGGATGGTGACAGGGTGTTGCTGACCTTAACCCTGAAGGTGCGGTTTTGCAAGAATTGGTGGATGTTACGTGGTAAGTGGCCTCTCAGCCCTTTGCGGTAGAGATCCTTCATGATGCCATATTTCCAGGTAGTGTCGTATGCTTTTTCCACGTCGAAAAATATGGAAACCACGTGTTCCCCCCGGACAAATGCCTGTCTAATGTCGGATTCTAGACTTACACGGTGGTCCGTCGTAGAGTGACGCTTGCAGTCGCCACACTGGATGCTGTTCCGGCCTGCATGCATATCAAGGTAGTCGACAAGGCACGTGTTTATCATTCTATCCATGGTCTTGCTGAGGACGCTGGTAAGAGCAATGGGGCGATAGTTATGTGGGTCACCGTGGAATTTCCCGGGTTTGGGTATTGGGATATTTGTAGATTCCCGCCATTGATCGAGACAATTTGAGTTTGAGTACAGAGTGTTGAACACCTTCAATAAGTGCTCACGGGCGTCATCTGGGAGATTCTTGATCAAGTTGATGTGCACCCGGTGTGGCCTAAGTGAAGTTTTACGTGTATGTTCTATGGCGCACTGTAGTTCGTGGAGGGAGAAAGGTTTGTTGTAGGCCTCTTCGTTTCTAGAAGTAAAGTCAAGATGTTCGCTTTCTCGCAAGTTTTTCTCCCGTTAGAAAGCAGTCGTGTAGTTTGTTGATTGCGAAATCTGGCTAAACGTCTGAACTAGTTTATTTGCGATTTCCGCGCGGGAAGAATAAGTTCTGCCTCCGTCTGAAAGGATGTTAATATGTCGCTCGGGTTTTCCCTGGATACGTCAAATTTTTTCCCACACCTGGGAGAGGGAGGTGCTTCGATTAATAGTGTTGACTAATTGAGCCCAGCTTTCACGTTTCTTCTCCACTCGAAGTTTTCAGTATACAGAAGATGCCCTTTTCCACGCTACTCGGTTCCTGGGGGACCGAGCGCGTCGGCAGGCATGGTATAGCTTTTCACGCTTTTCTCTTGCTTCTTGCACCTCTCGGCACCACCATGATTTTAGGAAGAAGGTTGAAGGGGCATATTGGGGAATGCTTGCCTCGGCTGCAGCTTGAAACTTTTCGCATAGTTTGACGACGAGGTAGTGTTCCAAAATGCTTTCGTAGCTCCATGCGATGTGTGCCGAGTATTCCACCCAGCTGGCATTCCGGTAGTTGAATCAAAGTTCTTGTGGGGCAGGGTTTCTTGATTGGTTGGTAAGAAGCGATATGATCACTGGGTTATGGTCGCTGTCGTGTGTTGAAGGCAAAATTATCCAAACGAGTTGGGGTACCAGTGTGGGGGAGCATTTGGATAAATCGATGACAGTTTCACTTTCGGGGATGATTCGGGTGGGTTGTTCGTCGTTGAGAAGGACCAGGTTGTGAGTGTTTATGGTGTTAGCCATTATCACTCCCCTGGGGTCTATTCTCACGCATCCCGATGTTTCATGGCAGCTGTTGAAGTCTCCAAGGAGGAGTATTGGTGAGGGCAGTTGGTTTAGCAATTCGGTCATTGATGCTTCCGAGAGGTCATGGCTTCGTGATGAGTAGATGGATACCACTGTTATTGGCCTTGAGACGCATATCTTTATAATGATAGCTTGGAGTTCTGTCCTCAGGAGAAGGTGGAGGTGCGGTTCGCTATGGTGGATCATAAGTGCCACTCCGCCGTGAGCAGTCACGTTGGTGTGTCCTTCGCAGCAGTGCATGATATATTGGGAGATTCTGAAGGTGGCGGTCTCTCGGAGTTTGATTTTTTGGAGGCCTATCACCAAAGGTTTATGGGTGGCCGTGAAGGAAATTATTTCGTATTTCTCGTTTCCGAGTCCCTGGCAGCTCCACTGGAGTATTATGGCGGTCATTTTGAAGGCTGTTCGCACTCAAACCTTGATGATCTAGAGTAGTTACGTGATTCGCTTTTGTGGTGCTCGAGTTTTTGAGTTTGCCCAGGGGTTCCGGGTCGGGAGTGTTCACGGGAGTGTCCGCCTTTGGCGGAAGGTGGTCTGCTGTGGTTGCTGCGGTCGCGGCTACGAGTGCTTTTGTGGGAAGACGAGGGTATGTGCTCTTTATGTTTGCTTTGTGAGCGAGTGCGCTCTTCTTCTGTGGTAGCCTCTTTTTGATCTGCGTGGGTGGTTGTGTGGAGTGCGAGGTATTTAGGCCAGGTAAGATGACTGGTTGTATAGAGGTCTCGCATATGAGTTTTTCGAGATAAGCGCCGTCGGCAAGGCCGTGATCGTTTTCGCTTGTGGCGTGTTCGAGAGTCGGGTTTGTTAACGGGGGATCGTGTCCCTCGCAGTGGTTTTCCTCGGATGAAGCCGCATTTGAGACAGGTGGAGGTAGTTCTGGATTTTTGTCCTGGCGGGCCGTTATTTGAGAGTTGTTACTGATCTTTTTGCTCAGTGGCGTCTGGGTATCGGAGGCTTCTTCATCTCTTTGCCTTAACGTCTTAATAGTAGTGAGACTTTCTGCGTGGTCAACTGCAGGGGATGCATCCATCTCATCGTCCTCCTGGGCACCGCATAAATCATTTCTAGGACTGTGCGTCTCTGGTGCAGGGGCAGTAGCAGGGCTGAGTGAGGAAGCATTGCAGTCAGGTAGGAGTGTTGGAGTCTTGTTATGATGTTGTTCTGATGATGTGTGGATGTCGTCGGGGGAGTTTGGTTGCATTGTCGATTTGACTGCTTTGGCATAAGTGAGGCGGTTGGGTTATCGTCTTTCCAGATTTGGATGGCTTGTTTCCGTGTAACTCTGCGTTCGTTTTGTGTGATTTTTTTTTTTTGATCCATGTATACTGGGCAGTCGCGATCGCCTGCCTCATGGTTGCATTAGCAGTAGTAGCATTTAGGGTAGCGGGCTATGCAATCTTTTCTGTCGAACTTGCCAGCGCACTTCTCACAACGTTGGGGTGTATTTTGCTGGCAGTATGCGATGACGTGGCCGTATTCGAGGCATTTTTTGCACATTGGAGGCCATGTTGAAACTAGGTAGGTGTTGGTTCTTCCTTCACCCGGGATTAGTATGAATTCCGGTGCGTCGTGTCCTGGGAAGGTAATTTGGCATGCAGTAGAACTTGACAGACTTAGGTAAATCCGTAATCCTCAGCTAGACCTTCAGCGGAAGCACTGAGGTCGGTTGTAGGTGTGTAACGAGGGATGAATATAATTCGTGTGGTATCGTTGAAGGACGGATGTATTTCAACTGTAACTCTGAGTTTCTTCATGTGGGTAATCTTATGTATAGCGTTACTTTGTTCACGTTCTACAACGTAGACCAGATATTTCTTTCCCTGTCGTTGAATTTCTTTCGGTTTTCCTCCAAGTTGTTCGGTGAGTGACTTTATCATTATAAATGGATTAGTTGAAAAGGCAACTTTGCCTGCACCACTTTCGTTGAACGTTATGAGGAAGTGGGTGGGAAATGGTGCCGGTCTCCTCTCCCGGGGAGAAGGGTCATTCTGGGAAAAGCGCTTCGAGACTACAGCCTCTCGTCGCCCGACCCCGTGATCTATCTGGTATTGGAGGATCGCTTTCTCAGTCTCCTCCTCTGAACAATCTCTGCGTCCGGTGGGGTGTCCGTCTACTTCGCAGTAGAAACTGTGCTTGTCTTCGGACTGGCACGACTGGGGATCTTCCCGTTTGTCGTGGTCATCCTGGGAGCAGTATGAGCATCTTTGGTTACCATTACAGTTTCCTCTCGTGTGTCCGTATTTCTGGCATTTATAACATCGCATCGGACGTCTCTCAAATGGTGTAACCTTGGTTTTGGTGGCGCAGAAGGGAATGTCTAGAAATTTTGGTGGAGTAGGGCAGTTTAATTTTTGTATTAGGGCAGTGGTAGTCTCTCTCCTTGGTGTGATCCCCGGGGCGACCTTTACTATGACAACGCAGTCTTCGTATTGAACGAGTCCAGTGATGTACTACTCGATTTCCTCCTTCGGGATATCTTCAACGTAGATCAAACCTGAACTTGTAGAGAAAGTCGGGCGTGGAACTATTTTGCATGGCTTTTCACAGAGTCTATTTTTGGAGAAAATCGTGTCACTTGGAAGTTTTGTGTCTACTCTGATGGCAAAGCCTTCGTCGCCGCTGGTGGCGACGCTCAGGACTTGGCGGCTAGTGAAAGAGCCCAGTTCTTCTCGCAGAGTGTATGGACAAATATCCGGTCTGTCATTGGCGTCGAACGTGATTAGATGTTCGGGGAAGGTATGACTATTGTTGAACAAGTTGTATTCATGGGATGGCGTGTATTGCTTCCTCCTTGCAGCCCCTGGAGCTCGGTTGGGTTTTTGTGGAGTGAAGAGTTGTCGAAGTTGTCGTCGGACGTACTTGCATAAGTTGCGGGTTCTTTTGTTAGTTGGTTCTTTACTATTTCGTGGATATGGAGAAAAATGGCCTTGACATGATCCTCGCGTCTCGTTAGACGGTCGTCAATTGTGCCAGGATCTGCGGCGAAAACTTCTGCTTCCTGCTCAGAGAGGCCAGTCGCTTGGTTTAGTAGATTCCTGATTTCCTGGACGTTCCTGGTTAACTCGTTGATGCGGTTGTCTCACCGGTTGCTTCCGGCTGAGGTGGTGATGGTCATCTTGGAGAGGCTGACGTTCTTGGCCGTTGGAATCTTGTTTGTCATCGCTCTGGAGGGGATGCTGGTCCCTCCAAAATGGAGCTTTTTTCTAATCCCCAACGGCCCCCTGGTTCGTACCAGGGGCCAGGGAGTTGACTTTGGAGACTCTTGACCGGCTTTACAGTTTAAATTGCTTTAAATTTAAAGTATCACAAACAATGCAAGCAAACGTGAGGTTTAAGGTTCCAGCACAAACTAGGGATTAGCTTGTGATATCTAAGAGGTTCTCTGAAAATATCAGTTAATAAACCGTACGTGAACAAACGCAAATTCCTCGCAAAGAAAGCTGACAATAGCGGAGGAGCAGAGAGCTCCAGTACAGGCGCGAAAGGCAGCATTGTGAACTGGTTACAATGTTTGAGAATATTTAGTTTCGCGTAGACGTAGACAACGCTCCCTTAGTCCAGTTTGAACAGGATGATAGCGCGGTAATGGCGTAATGACGATATTCTGTCTGCAGCACAGGTGAAGTGAGATACAATCCGAAGAATGATAGATAGCTTTAAGCAGTCTATCTTAAGCTGCTGCACGTGGTACTTCCATGTTAGTTTCTGGTCAAATATTAGTCCTAGAAAGCGGACTGAAGGTAGGGAAGGGATCATTTCTCCATAGAGTCTGAGGTATGGTTCCGTGTATGTGCGGGACAGATGAATATGAAGTGCACATGTTTTGCTTCGGGAGACAACTAAGTCTCGAGATTCTGTCCAAGCAACCACCTGAGCAATTGCACTCTGCAGTTGGCTTTAGGACACAGCTGGCGCAGATGTGTACACCAAAAAGTCTTCCACGTACATGACACTGTTCACGGAGGGTGGGACCACCATCGTGATCTCATTAATAGCAATCACAAATAGAGTGCATGAAAGAACGCTACCCTGGGATCCCCCTCATCTTGGGTATGAATGTTTGAAAGGTGATTGCCAATTTTGGCCTGAGAACTCTCCGCCGGAGGAAGTTCTGAACGAAAAATGCCAAGTGACCCCGGAGTAACATCCGTTGTATCCCTCGGAGGATGCCATAACGCCAGGTTGTATTGGCGTGTTGACAACCGAAAGTGTTCTACCACACTAAGGATTAGGTAAGAGTGGCGGGAGTATTTATCGTGGTTACACTAAAGGCACATTACTGCACCAAAAGTGTGATGCCTTGCCATTACATCTTGCCTCACCAAGCATTAACCCACCAACGTCAGCGTCGGTGTCAGCACACTGTGCGATGGTGTGGTAGAGCGTGTTGCGCAGAGTGCCGCAGGTCTGCTCCAGCTCTGTCATCAGCGCCACGTGTCCGCTGTCGCAGCCGCCGCGGTGCTCGTGCTCGCTCAGCATCTCATCCAGCACCTTGATGTTGTTGAGTGCCATCTCAACCTAAACGAAAGTCACAATAATATCAAATTATGAGACATATAACATAAATAATAAGCTTGCCATGGAATACAAAACCTTTTGTGACAGTAAAAAATGTAGTCAGCACTCATAACATGTCATAGTTTAACCTGAACCTTGGTCACATCATCACAGCATGATTCGCTTTTCTAGCCATGTGTACAAGTCCCGCACAATGCAAGCCTCACCTCCATGGCGGCGTGAGTTGTTTGCTCGAGGCGCCGCTGGTCGTCCCGCACCATAGTCTTGATGAGAGCGTTGGCGCGGTCCAGGTCCTCTGGTCGCTTGCTCTGCAAAAGGCGCTGCAGCTGCTGGGACCGCTCCTTGTCTTCAATGCTGGAGCTGCTGGCGAGCCGAGGGGCGGGGGTTACATGCAACGGGCCGATGTAGACTGGATCATTCTGAGAGACAAGAGGCGTCGACTAATTAAATAAAAGTAGCAGGTGAAATAACGTTTGTAAAGTATGTGAAGCTCAAACGTCATACTGGTCATTTATAACCCAGTAGCTACTATAAAAAGAAAGTAACCGCACAGGTGGCACTAGGCAGAGTTTAGACCTACACGTCAACACGCCAGGAGTATGCCACAGCAATAGAGATAGCTACCTAGCTAGTTTTCAAACCTAAGCTTCCAATCTTTAGAAGTCACCTTAACAACTCCCTGCTTTTTGAGCATGTTGTAAGCCTCAGCAATCTTGGGTTCCTGAGGCAGGTCCGTCATCCAGCAGAAGAGCAGCTCCAGCACTCTAGACTTAATGACAGCAGGAGTGTGGTTGCCTGAATACTTGGGTGACACCAGCTTGATCATCTCATTAAGGAAGCGAAATTTACCGATCTCTGAGTGGAAGGGCGGGCCACAGTTGATAATACATGCCTGAAGAACCTGGTGTGGACGAAATAAAATTTATTTAAAAAAAATAGAAATCGACCACCACAGCAGAATGATCGTGTCTCTCAGCTTTGTCTGTCACTTGTAAGAAAAGGAACATGATGTGTTGCAACCATCAGATTAAGATAATCTGGTTGTAGGCTTGATTTCAATATAACTTTTCTTAGAGACCACACGTTGATTAGTTTGAAACTAGTGGTGTGACGAATGACAATATGGTTTCCTGCCCATATCAATACCCAGCTATGAAAAAAAATGTTATGTCAAGAATGGCGGTCAACTCTCTATACCAATACTTTTGCCTTATACTTCAAATTAATATCATCAAATATATATATTTTCTAAAAATATAAATACAAATCAAATGATATCAAAATATAGAAAAGCATAGAATCATCCATAAATTCACGCATATAAAACTAAAATTCCTAACCATAGGACATCACATGTATAT
>SDVV010026215.1:0-12295 GCA_016164225.1 Gammarus roeselii | reverse complement strand
CAGTGGGCCATGGGTAACCGCATGATGGTTCAGTAGACCATGGGTAACCGTACGATGGTTCAGTGGACCATGGGTAACCGCACGATGGTTCAGTGGACAATGGGTGACCGCACGATGGTTCAGTGGACCATGGGTAACCGCACGATGGTTCAGTGGACCATGGGTAACCGCATGATGGTTCAGTAGACCATGGGTAACCGTACGATGGTTCAGTGGAACATGGGTAACCGCACGATGGTTCAGTGGACCATGGGTAACCGCACGATGATTCAGTGGACCATGGGTAACCGCACGATGGTTCAGTGGACCATGGGTAACCGCATGATGGTTCAGTAGACCATGGGTAACCGTACGATGGTTCAGTAGACCATGGGTAACCGTACGATGGTTCAGTGGACCATGGGTAACCGCACGATGGTTCAGTGGACCATGGGTAACCGCACGATGGTTCAGTGGACCATGAGTGACCGCACGATGGTTCAGTGCACCCTATACACGGAATACGACCTTGAGTCCAGGCGGGGCCTGGGGATAAAGTGAACATTTCTTCGTGATGCTTTGATATTAGCTCTTTAAATGAACGTTTTGTTGAAAAGGAAAGAGTATAAATGATGCATGAGTGGAAAATGAGAGTTGGGACACATGTTACCCTCAAAAAATATATATTTCTCCTGTTGAACGAAGAGACAATAGAAAATCTCTCGTGGTACGGCAAAGTGTAGATAATTTTTTGCTTTAAAATATTTAATGATTTGGTAAAATTTACCCATAGATTACTGTTCGTTCATCTCGCAGGCAAGACTCTTTACCCATTCATCTCCAAACGTTGACACATTTTGCATCTTATAAAGAAGAATGGTCCTGCAGGGAGTCCGTCCTCTCACTCCGGGGCCTGAGCTGCTGTCTCGAGGCTGCTTTCCGTTACGAGGCTTGCCAGGGTGAGGCCAAGGCCCTCTTCAGTAGGAACTCTTGATGACCTTAGTAGGGCGGGAAATACCTTTGTGACTTTTTACCCGGTTTTCCCTGAAGAAACTCAGTTAACCATGCACAAAGCAATGTAAGTCTGATCACCGACGCTTACCTTATCATGACTATTTACTGTTTCAACTGACATTTCCAAAAAATAAACTTGACAGCAGTAAATGTCCGACATGAGGTTGTCTATAACATTACTCACATATTTTTTTTGGCGTACGATGAGACCAATTTGAAACAAATTGCCTAGTCAGCATGACATATCAACATATGCACACAATTTATTTTCGATGACTCATAATCGATCGGTAATATAAATGAACGGATTTTCTAGGTAAACAATATAATTTGAAATTTGAAAAAATAGAATAAAAGCATCTAAAAAATTAAACTGGTGAAACATAAATAGTTGACACTGTAAATTGCATAGCAGAAGTAAATTACAATTCAAAAATTTTTGCATGGACCAGCTCAAATAGGTATAGTTTTAGTTTACGTTTGAATTAGCTAAACTTCTACCCGTCCTTATACCTATGGTAATCGAATTCCAGGTTTTAGCAGCTCTGTATTTTAAAAATAGTTGGGACTGTGTTGACGAGTTTCGGGGAATTTGCAAGTCCGCATTGTTGCGAAGATCATACATAGGATTATTTCTAATGAAAAAACGTGGGAGAATGTTCCATTGACAAAAGAGAGGAACACGTTTACACAAGACGTGAGAAAGGAGTCGTAAGACAATTTCAAATTTTGTATAGGATGCTATTACACCGAGAAACTTGGTTTTTGCTACATAGCTATGATACCGGTTGACCGTTCAATTCGACTTGTGTGTTAGGAATGGGTATCAACCTCCTGGAAAATATAATGACCTGCATCTTGTCGACATTTAGCGTCAGCTTGTTGGATGTGAACCAGTTTGAAATGTGAACCAATTGATTATTCATATTAGTAATAGTATCATTGAGGTTTTCCCGGTCGAATAAACTGCAGTATCATCTGCAAACAGTACAAAGGATAACCTGTCGCTAGTGTTTACAATGTCAATAATATATACAAGGAAGAGCAAAGACCCAAGGATCGACCCTTGCAGTACTCCTATATTTAACGTACTGACAGATGATGATTGTTTATTCCAACTCACTAGGTGTTTTCTATCAAGAAGATAACTTTTTATCCAGCTCTTATCAATAGAATTTCGCAACCAAAATTTCATTATTCAAGCAATCGAAAGCTTTGCTAAGATCCATAAAAGTTGCAACGGTGACTTTACCACTGTCAAACCCATCAACAACGTTTCCAGCAAATTTTAATAGAGCATGCTCTGTATTCCTGAAAGCCTGGAAGCCAAATTGATCTTGGCTAAGTAGGTTATTTGAGACAAAATGAGTATATAGTCTAGCATAAAACACTTTTTCATAAACTCTGCTTAAGATGGGCAAAACTGATATTGGGCGATAATGTATGTCTTTTGCTTTTATTTTCATATATTGCAGTAATTTTAGCAATTTTGAGTGCATCAGGAAAAATTCCTTGTATGAGAGACTTATTGACAAGTTGGGTCTAGGGAGCTACAATAGTCCCAGATACAGCTTTAATTACATTGGTTGGGATATGCTGCAACTATTTTTTAAATCGGTAATGATTACTTTAACTTCGTTTGGGTCGGATATGTTAAAGATTGGCTTTTCAGGAATTTCATTCTCTAAATAATGTTCAAAAGGGATGTTGTTGCTGATAATTGATTCACTTAGAGTATTAGGAATGCTATTGAAGTAATTACTAAAAGCATTTGAAATAGTTTGAGTATCAGTGATGACTTCATCACCAATAATAATTGAATCCGAATTACTCTGTTTATTTTTTCCTAGAAGGTTACTTCTGATTTTCCAGACTTATTTGCTAGGTATTTCCTTGAGAGGTCTCTATCAAATTTTGGATATAGTTTTCACGAGTAATATTTGTCAGTTTAGTGAAGGCATTTTTGTATCGTTTAAATTCATCTGTGCGAGTGACGGGATGCCTTATGTATCTACGGTACAGTCCGTCCTTCCTTTTTTGTGAGGCAAGTAAACCAGGTGTCATCCACGGATTCTTAGCTTGTTTGTAGCTGAGCTCTTGAGCTGTAAGCGGGAAATGCACCTCGAACAGTTCAATTAATATGCTATGGAACTGCGTGAACGCGTGATTGAAGAAAGTAGGTTTATGCGGGGCTCCAATGAAAGTGTGTTTATTCCAGCGCTTTAGTCATACGTGAAGGCCACGGTAGCTGTAAGTAATGTTAACAAAACGACTTATAGCTTTATCACACTAATGTGGTTGTACTTTTTTTTGTTTGGGTGACGACCATGTGTAGAGATCGATTACTGGCACGCTTTGAACAGGAATATGAAATAGCTGTCAGAAAACAGCTGTCAGAAAACAGCTGTCAGAAAACAGCTGTCAGAAAACAGCTGTCAGAAAACAGCTGTCAGAAAACAGCTGTTAGAAAACAGCTATCAGAAAACAGCTGTCAGAAAACAGCTGTCAGAAAACAGCTGTCAGAAAACAGCTGTCAGAAAACAGCTATTAGAAAACAGCTATCAGAAAACAGCTGTCAGAAAACAGCTGTCAGAAAACAGCTGTCAGAAAACAGCTATTAGAAAACAGCTATTAGAAAACAGCTACCAGAAAACAGCTGACAGAAAACAGCTGTCAGAATACAGCTGTCCTAAAACGCAAGGAGACGAAACATGTCATTCTCGACCCAATTGTGCTGCCTCGAATTTCCCATGTATTTACGTCATTGATGTTAGAGCCCACCCTCCTCCAGCTTGGGTGGAGGAGGTTCTGTGTCTATGTGTATTAATTTCAGATCCCGTTCCTGATAATTACCCATCAAGTTCTTGCAAAATTCAATTTCCCCAAGTTTTCAAAGTTGTTTAACAAAGTTGGTCCGGCTGCATTTGTGAGTGCGCGTTTTGTGTGCTGGCGATTTAATGACCTACAGCTACTTATCTGATGATTTAGGTTGCTACTGGGCTTTACTGAATTACATTCACCTAATGGAATACATGGGATGGTCGATCTAAATTTGAGCAACCCATCAATTCCAAGTGAAAGTGCCGCACTGAATGCATGTGGCTGAGTCGTCTTTCAGAAGTCGAAGTAGCATTCGGTCTGCGTTACGTGCTCAAAAAGATGTTATAAAGCATTTCATCACTTCATTTCTCTATAGTTAGTTGGGCTGTAAAGATTGTCCTTCGCCGATACAAATCTTCCATGAACGCTTGAACTCGTTGAAAAAAGCGATGTGCACGGGTGAACTCATGGGGCACCCCTTGCTGAATGACCCCAAGGCAGTTCAATGGGTGAACTCATGGGGCACCCCTTGCTGAATGACCCCAAGGCAGTTCAATGGGTGAACTCATGGGGCACCTCATGTTGAATGACCCTAAGGCAGTTCAATATTAGTCATTGTCCTTCATGACTAATGAGGAATGGACATTATTAAGTCTATGAACCAATTTTGTTCAAGTCTTTTTTTTTAATATATATTCTTTGTCTTCTCGTTTTTCTCATACCCTTTGCCAAAAAATGTTCTTTCTTTTTCCGTATGCTGCATCATCAGTTTGCTAGACACAAAAATACATCCGTTTTGCTTAGACTGGTATAACAATTTACAATCACAATAAACGAAAAGCCTACGTTTGTATTACAATAAAATTGTTTCGCTGAATCAAAGCAATGTTCCTCACAAATTTGCTGAATCTCAGAAACGTTCCTCAAAAAAATATTTTACGAATCCACGCTCTTCAACACCATGCAGTCTCCCAGTCGTAAAAGGCTGGCCAAATATATCAAAATATTGATTTGATTCGAGCCTCATTTCCACCGGAGCCTCAACGTGAGTCGTAATAGTCTCTCCCGTAGGGGGCGATATCAAAAGATTGTCACGCGCCCTAAACAGAAGCAGGCAAGGATGCATTGCAGCCTGCAAGATCTTGACCTGTTAACATTAAGGGCTGATTTTGGCCGGCCGATCCTCGACAAACATGTACCGATTTTCGCAAATGTTGGCCGACCTTCGCCGTAAATTGGCCGACTTTCGTCAAATGTCGAGTGACTGTGGCACCATCTGACGGAGGTCAATAGAACATGCCTCCTCATCCGAGCGTAGGACTGCCATGACGTCAGAGGCTTTAACTGACAACAACGAGAAACCGAACCTCTCACTTGTATAGAACTCCAAAACTTTCGGTCGCGAGTCTGGCAAGGATACCGTTCTTTGTCAAATGTTGACCAATCTTCACCAAATGTTGGCAGACTTTCATCACCAAATTTTGGCCGACCTTCACCAAATGTTGGCCAACCAGTAGCGTACCCAGGATTCTTTCTAGGGTAGGATAACCCACTGAAAGGAAGACTTTTTGCCGACTATTACCCCAATCATAGTTTTATCGAAGACTCTACCAGGTAAATAGTTGAGCGTTCCATTTCCAAGCCGATTACAAGCTGCCGAAGTACGAGCATGAAGCCTGCGGTAAGTAGCCTGCTCGATGCGAGGCAACGAGTCAGTAAATGTTTGAGTGTCTATCGTCGAGTTATGGGCTCTAAACTCCGGCGCGGTGCAAGTTTAATCTGGAACATGGGAAGAGGAAGTCTAAACTGCTGGGGCGTATCCGGGGTTATTGTTGGAGTCGCGCTGCCGCAGAGGGAAGGCTTTTGGGAAAGTGTGAGGAAAACGTGTACTCAAATGTATGCAGTATACCAGCCGCTGATGCTGGATGTGGTGAGTTTTAGTCTCGGCAAGGGCAAGGCGGCCTCATGTCTTTATCTGTACTATTGACGCCGTAAATTGGAGATATACGTTTTTAAGTATAGGCATCATCATATAGTTTTTTTATTTAGACCTAGAAGAAACAGCCTCATATGCATGCATACTTAAAAAACATAAATGCTCATGAAGGGATATAGCCAACAAAATGCGAAAGGACCCTAGTTTTGGAGTGAAGTACGGGTGTCTGTTAAATAGTGAAGATTCTGAATCAGCGTTTATTCAATGAATACAATACATACCCGATTAAAGTAAACTTCATATGCTATCGTTTCTATGATACTGGATATTTTGCTATCTATGGAGAAATGTACAATAGTGTACAATATTTTATGTCTGAAAAACAATCTTAACATATCTTGTCTCTCAGTATTATTCACGAGTGCACCAAAGACCTGGATCATTTTCGAATTCGGCATGACTTCCTCTTGAACAGCGTTGTAACAAAAATTCGTGTAGAAATTCAACATTTGAGGAAAAGAGAAGAAAAATTTAACATCTGAGGAAGAGAGCCACTTCATTTCAATTGCGTCGACCATAAATTCAAGAACAATGGAATTTTAAATGTTCTTCGCTGTAAACGTGCGACTCTTTTCAGTCTAGGGCTTCCGGCCCACCAACTTCAAATGTAGCGGGATCAGCACAACCCAGCTCACCGACGAATTTCCAGTGCAGGATATTTGGTACGGTTAATTTGTTTGATCAATTTATTGTCGACATGAATCTCGAGGTAATGGTGGCAAATGAAAAGACCGCCCTACGGGTGAGTCTGCATTAACTTCGCGTTGGGGCTCCGGTGGAACATGGAAGCAAATAATAATAAATAAATAAATGAAAAGGGCAGTCTTCAATTATGAATAATCTGGAGAGCAGAGCTACAGGTAACCCTCTCTATGCCTACCTAAACGATACTGACACAACAGCTGGCAGTCACCCCTGACATGGCTGGCCAAACTATCGTTTACACTTACATAAATTCAGTAAAATGGGTGAAACGGTAACGGCATCCGCAATACAAATAAAAATTCATAATTGGATAAATTCGGCAATAAATGAACTCCATACAGATACAAATATGCAGCAAAAATATTTATACAGATTTACTTGAACTCCAATATAAATAACTAACATTATTGTGGGCTCATGGCAGAGGGATATGCTGAACAAATAATCAAAAAACGGTGCCCGGTTACATCGCCGTGGACGTGAGATTTTTAAACAACGTCAGAAGCAAATCAACTCGTTAGTGAAGAGAAGCAAATCAACTCGTTAGTGAAGCAAATCAACTCGTTAGTGAAGAGATTCAGGAAGATTCTACACTTTCGATTGCAATTTTTTTGGGGGAAACTTGACTCCAGCAAGTGTTCCTCTGTACTAGAATATTTTATCGGTCGAGAAGAGGTTTATGCTCAGGCCACATCCCAATCATCCAAATTCAAGGTTCGTGACCGTAATTAACCCTCAACAATATGAGGATTGTTTGATGAAGCTGCCCAACGACTAACCAGAGAAGTCAGGCGAGCTGTCGCAAGCTTCTCACCGTAGATCAAAATTTCGTTCCATCAATTCGAGAGCTCATTTTGAAGCTGAGTTGTAGTGCTGAGCAATTTTTTTCACAATAAAACACAGAAGTCGACCATATTTTATTATTTACCTGGTATGAAGAGTAGTGAACGCCAATTTTCTGTGTTTTTAACAAACATTTCCAAAATATTCTCTTTGTATAAACGAACAGTCGGTTCCGCCTAAGCTGGAGAGTGGCTAGGGTTAGGATAACGCGGTGGGGAGTGGGTCGCAGTGTTCCCACCACAGAGTCTCACCATGTCACGAACTCAAAACACTCATCAACAGAGTCTGGCATTACAGTTAGAAACGCTACCTACTCGCCACCGCGGACCCTTCCGGCAGCGCAGGCGATGTGGTAATGTGAGGTATAGTAAATCGGGGTAAAGCCGGAGATCTTAGTCAGAACGGGATTCTGACAGCACATCAGATAATACTTCATTTATGAACACGTGAGAGGAAGTAAGGAAAAGGTTAAAACGCATAACCAAAATATTGGTCGTTTGCGCGAGGCAGAACTCTTTTGGTATTCCCGGAAACGAGACGAAGAAAAAGGTAAACAAGGTATGACGCTATGTGACGACAAAACAACAACAATCGTTAAGCTTTTTTTCTGTTTGGCACAACTGACATGCTGTAGATGGCGTTTTTGTAAGCATCAAATAGCTGACATTCACTTTGTATAGTGGCTTTCGATAGGTACCCTCACGGAAGTTGAATACATGTACAACCTCTTTGGGTACCCTCGGCGGCGAATGAAAAATACTGTCAGTGATATATGGTTGATATCTGTGCCAGCTGCATGTAGTCACCCGTTTATGGTCGATAGCTACTCTGTTTCCGCGGCGTATTGTAGATAAGCGGCTTGTAGTCACCCGTTTATGGTAGACAGGTACTCTGTTTCAGCAAGGCATTGCGGATATTCTCAGCGCGGTGACATTCTGTAGCTGTTACTCCCATGCGTCACTTTGCACTCAAGTGAGCAAGGTGCCTCTTCCTGCGCCACGCCCACCACGACACCATCCATCACTTGATAGCGACCCTCGGTCGCTTTTCCGATTGGCTTTTGTTTGTTCGCATTGCCAGCAAAAATAATAAACCCCACCAAGACTCTCTGGCAGGGTAGTTTGGTATTGTCTGATTTGGTACGCCATCTGGAACATGGACCAAGGGTTGGTAATTCATTCAAGGGCGGAAACTATAATAATCTGTATTTTTTGAAATATTTGTCGACGAATTATGTATGTGTCAAAATAGCTACAAGAAGAAGCGTAACGTTGTATCTTGGCTACAGACAAGTGCTGCGGGAGATTGGCTGTTATTTAATAGTGTAGTCGGCGCTATCTCTTGGCCAACGGACCTACATTGACGAATGATTCAAGGTAAGAGGATACGCGTCTTGGTGTAGTTTGTGGTTTGTGATGACAGAGTGCAGGAACGGGGGTATCCTATAGACAGACCTGAGCATTGTTGATGGGGTTTTCCATCAGCGAGTGTTGGTGATTTGCAGATAGTTCATGCATGGTCTGGATCACGTCAACTTCCGCTGTAACACGACTACATAGGAATTTTTCCCCCGCAGCAGCTGGTCAAAGCAAAGTTACGTCATCTTGATCAAACTCACCTGTATACAAGACGGATATTTGCTTTCGGCCTATATTTAATTTTATTACTTTCCCTCTCTGACGTGTCGTCCAAACACAAGTGCTCAGGTCGGTATGCTTTGGTACTAGCGGGCGTAGCACAAGATACAGCGGAAAAGATGACACGGCAGGAGTGTATCGGTGATAAAGGTGGGTCACTGGCTAGAAAGCATTGATGATGCGTAATAAATTCGTAACAATTAGGTGGAAGAATAATTTTGTAACTTCTTTCTAAAATCATGGACTTCCCACTCCCTTCGCAGTCCCAAAACTGCAAAACGAGCCACTACTCGTCTTATATAAAACATATTCTGCCATTGGAGCCCAGCAAACACTCTTGCTTCTGGTTGATGGGCGTTTAAAAAAAAGTATCTTACCTGAATTTTCTGCTCGTATTGATACACCGGGTGTGCCGTCAGAGAGCTCGGACCAGCTGCTTCTGGGGGTGAAGAAGCGCTACACTGAAAGTAAACAAGAGAAAGAGCATGCACGAACTGCAATCAAAATAAACTATTTGCGATTCATTGCATACTTTTAAACATATATTTTGATACCTCAGCGGACGGTCTTATATCTTATTAGAAGACTCCATACGGTTGAACAAATTGGCGTTTTGTGTTGCAGAAATCACGTGGATATTTGGCAGAACACCGGAAACATTTATTAAAATAAATATATTGATTGAATACTCTACACTTTGGAATAATAAAACAAAGATGTGTTTTTCAAAATTGATGTTTGGAATTGGCATATAATCAGTTCGTACAAGAGCAATAATACTCACTTTAATGGATGCCCTCAAGTCCTCACAGCTGCAACAGTAATCAACTTACCAGTCAAAGTCAAGGCAATTTGCATAATAGCTTTAGATAATTACTCTCTGTTGATATTAACATGCACTGCTTGAACGCTCGTCCCCAGTTGCTGTGTGTAAGTAGGTTTAATATTGCACTGTTTAGCGCTCGTCCCCAGTTGCTGTGTGTAAGTAGGTTTAACATTGCACTGTTTGAGCGCTCGTCCCCAGTTGCTGTGTGTAAGTAGGTTTAACATTGCACTGTTTGAACGCTCGTCCCCAGTTGCTGTGTGTAAGTAGGTTTAACATTGCACTGTTTGAGCGCTCGTCCCAAATTGATGTTTGAGTAGGTTTTATCGCGCTGATAAGAATTATTAAATATTTCGTTTGAAGCCGTTGTTTGCTTGTTGAGTTAACACTATTTGAATAACCATCAAAATACATAGTAGTGCTACCGGGGCGGCAGACAGCTTCTCGCACGTGCCAACTTATGTCTGTTTTTTTCTTACATTTCAAAAGTATTGTATGTGTCTGAATTTCTGTATCATGGGTAAAAGACATTGACGTATCTATTTATTTTGAATAATTACTACTCAATTTTCATATCTTGTCACCGTTCAGGACATCATCTGAATTAATACAATCATTTGTTGCAACGAGTTTGAACGTATCAATACCTTCACCTACGCACTTTGAAATCCCTACATGACATTTTTAATGTCTGCATAGTATGCATTGCTACTGTCAGTTTCTGACAATGTTTCCTGTTCCATGCGTGTAGTTCCTGTTCCTGTTCCATGTGTGTAGTCTACAGAATAATGTATCAACCGCCTCTGCACTTGACTCACTCACGTACTTGTGGACAGTGTTTCTTTCATTTGTTTCTAATTTTATCTGTATTGTGAAAGATTCAGAAGATTGGTACAGGTTTTTGAATTGAAAATCATTCGACGATTTTCGGTTCGTGTCTTGAAGTTGTTCAGAGAAGCCGTTCGTGGCAAATGATATTTTTTCTAACAAATGCAAACGCACAACAAATTGACATGCTTCCATGCCTGGTTTCAAAGCAATAGCTTCATTTGCTGCTTTCGTGTATAAAGAACTCGTCAAAACATGAAGAACGGAGAGAGCAACTTCCAATCTTAGTTTAATTTTGCGAGTATTTTAATGCCAGTAGAACCACCTCGTAATTACAGGTCTTTCTAGTTCAAGAATCTTTGATCACAGCATTTTTCTGGTTAAGCCAAGAACACTTGTTGTAAACAAGCCGTTTTTGCTAATGTAATTATATATTGTTGGCATTGTATCGAAGTCGTCATTGATTTGATTTAAAAAAAATCGCGAATTCACTATTACACAATTTAATTTATGAGTGTAGCAGTGAATATAAATAGCATGTGGCACCTTATCACGAAGTCGGCTCAGTACTCCCGATGACCAGTCTCTCACACCTGATGCATCATCATAATATTTTCCTACACACGTATCCAAATTTATACCTATGTATCTTCATGCCATTCATATTTACTGTATCTTTGAACTATTGTTTGTTTTATTGAGGTGCAATGTCACCAGTTGTTTCCATATAATTAATCAGAAATACCTGTATTATCTGATTTAGCGGTCTCGTCTTGTCCACGGAACGGTCCACCTTGTCGTCCGAGGGAACTAGAGTAATACCCAGCAGGTGTTACGCAGCAAGTGTTACGCAGCAGGTGTTACGCAGCAGGTGTTACGCAGCAGGTGTTACGCAACAGGTGTTACGCAGCAGGTGTTACGCAGCAGGTGTTACGCAACAGGTGTTACGCAACAGGTGTTACGTAGCAGGTGTTACGTAGCAGGTGTTACGCAGCAGGTGTTACGCAGCAGGTGGTACGTATCAGTTGTTACGCAGCAGGTGTCACGTAGCAGGTGTTACGCAACAGGTGTTACGCAGTAGGTGTTACGCAACAGGTGTTACGCAACAGGTTTTACTTAGCACGTGTTACGCAGCAGGTGTATTGCAGCACGTGTTACGCAGCAGGCGTTAAGGAGCAGATGTTACGCAGCAGGTGTTACGCAGTAGGTTTTACGCAGCAGTTGTTACGCAGTAGGTGTTACGCAACAGGTCTTACGCAAGAGGTGTTACGCAGCAGGTGTTACGCAACAGGTGTTACGCAACAGGTATTACGCAACAGGTGTTACGCAACAGATGTTAAGTAGCAGGTGTTACGCAGCAGGTGTTTTGCAGCAGGTGTTACGCAGCAGGTGTTACGCAGCAGATTTTACGCAGCAGTTGTTACGCAGCAGGTGTTACGCAACAGGCGTTACGCTACAGGTGTTACGCAACAGGTGTTACGCAGCAAGTGTTAGGTAGCAGGTGTTACGTAGCAGGTGTTACGCAGCAGGGGTTTCGCAGCAGGTGTTACGCAGCAGGTGTTACGCAGCAGGTGTTACGCAGCAAATTTTACGCAGCAGGTGTTACGCAGCGGTGTTACGCAGCAGGTGTTTTATTGGCTCTCACATTTC
>SDVV010026214.1:0-12295 GCA_016164225.1 Gammarus roeselii | reverse complement strand
GGAAACATTTGTCTTAAACACCTAGGTCAACACGCTATGAGACTCTCGACGACATCTTCAACCTCTTCACAACACCACACCCAATAACTGGAAACATTTGTCTTAAACACCTAGGTCAACACGCTATGAGACTCTCGACGACATCTTCAACCTCTTCACAACACCACACCCAATAACTGGAAACCAACGATAATCATATTCATTCTTAAGTCCAACAAGCCCCCTCAGATCCGGAATCATACACACCTTTAAACCTTTTGGAAAAACTTGTTCATAACACAATTAATGCCCACACCCCCCTTCTCTCTATATAACACGGTTCCTGCACACAACACTCCACAACTAAACTACTCACCAGGCTCACACAGACCATCCACGAAGGCTTGAACGAAAAGATGCCAGCACAACGTATCCTAAAATACGTTATTGTCATTTGAAAGGCCTGCGACAGAGTTCAAGGACCCGTTCTCATAAACTCAATATTCAAAACACACATCCAACCAAACTACAACAAGTGGTTGTCTAATTCTCTCTCTGTTAGAGCTGCACACATAGTCTGCAATAACAAGCCAGGCAACGCCACTCCCCCAATTAGCGTCTACCAGGGCTAAGTCCCATATCCTTCACTCTTCACTTACCACAAAAACTTAAGAACACTCCAAGAACCAATTAAAACACATTACAAACAATTCACCAGACCCATTTCCTACGCATACACCACCTGGTTCTCAGATCACGCACATTAACTCATTACAAAGAATACATAATACGGGCGGCTAAATCGTAGCAACGGCTGTACACAGACCGCACCTATTCCATCTGCATGAGAAACAAAAGTTCTCCTTCTAAAACATCATCTTGATATGAGTGGGACAAGTATTTAACAAGATTGCGGAGCCGGCCATTCCTTGCCACCACCTATTATCCCCACGCTAAACCCACCGGAACCTACACAACACACCGGCAGCACACTTCACAGCTCTTGCGCTGGCAGAACATAGAGGCAACATGGTCCTATAGAGTGACTGATTGGAAGTGGACGTGGAGAAGTTGGGGTTCCCCAGAGGTGACAGGGTTCGTTTGTCGAGACATTGAAACGCTTTGAAATTTTTACTTCTACTTCTGTTTGTGATTTTCTTTTACAAGTACACTTCAACCAAAGAGAATGTAAGTCTGATTACATGTTTAGTAAGATTATGAACGAAGTTTCTACCCAGGAACATAATGTCGGCCCGGAGAAGCAAAAGGCTTTAAGGGCAACCTGACTAAACCGAAACCTATCCTTATAGTGTCAAAACGTAAAATAGTACATCTAAAAAATGGATCGAAACTACTATTACTCTTGAATAAAATTTGAAACAAATAATATGACTCACAATGCATATGATATGAAATAGTTACAGTTAGCTGTGTAGATATTGTTAGACCTAATGTTGCTCGAGTTTGTATATAAATGCAAATGATCAAATTGAAGATTTGATTATATTTCGAATTGACTTCTCTCCAGTCAGTGTCTGCAGTGCCCGTAGGCGCCCGATACTGTCGAGAATGCCATGCCGTCGTGCACAGCAATTGCACCGGCAGCCTCAATCATAATATCATGTCGGTGCGTGATCCGTGCGAACGCCGCGAGACAGCATCAACTTCCTCATGGCTGTAGGTGTAATACAGGGGCATGCACCGGTCGTAACATTTCCAACATGCATATTGTTGGTGGTTATCCAGGCTTCTGGCCGTGCACCGGTCCAGGCTCCTTTATCGCGGGAGGAGCTAGGGCTAAGCCCCAACAACAACAACAACAACAACAACAACAACAACAATAACAACAACAACAACAACAACAACAACAACAACAGCGTCAACTGAGGTTACAACCAAAACTATCGTCACTTTCACAATCAATTACCAAGTTTGTGTAGGCTTGGTCGGTTAAAAACGTTTTCAGTGATTTGATTAGTTTATTTTGAACTGTATGACAGGGAATACGTTTATTGTTTGAATACACAAACACCGTTTCTACAGTTGCTTCGCCTAAAACAGTGTCGGCCTATGACATAGCGTTAATCGGCAAGAACATGTGAGCCTACAATAGACTGTTAGCCTACAGCAGAGTGGAGCAGCGTGTAGTTAGCTCTCTTTATCCCACGGAGGAAATGCCAGTGTTTCTGAGGAAAACTCCTCCGAACTTCTGGAGTAGATTGCTTCACAAGCGTTCATTTCCGACCAACTCGATAGTTTTGGTTTGTCGCATTTTCACTGAGAGACCAACCGTGCTTATGAAGGTTATAACCTTCAGCACCACGGTATAGTTGCAGTATCAAAGCAATGCATTCGAATCACCAGACCAAGTAGGACTTTATGGTTACTGCCTGCCATCCTTTCCCTGGCCAAAGGATAGCCACCACAAGCTTTTACCAGCGAGGGATGGAGGTCTGACGTCTACAAAACAATTCTAGTAGAGCTAAGTGTCAATTTATGATATCATGGGTACGAAACCATACTTTAAGCCATTACGAAAAATTCAGCGTCAGCGCTTCCCTATGAATTACAATGAGAATCGGAATCAAAGTGAAATTTATACAAAGTAATCTTAATATTCACTCACCCTTGGTATGTATCGTATTTTCCACCATTTATTACATTAAATGTTCCTACTATCACAAACAATGGAAACTTGCAGTCTGTTCAACATCATTGTTAAAGTACTCCGAACAAGTACAAAAACAATATAAAAAAACTCTACTTTCTTCGTAATTTTAACCTTCTGAAAGGATTGACATCCTCTTGCTATCTCGAAAGAATCTATCAACCATTTTCTCGTTGATTAACGTTCTTTTTTTCATCAGTTAGCCGGAGTTTCAAGTAACTGTTATCTTCACAACTTCCAGTACAGGGCTTCTAGTGGGGCTTTCACATAACTTCTCTTTGTCCTCATCACTTTTGCCGGAGCCGCCTTCCTCCTTCCCGGGAGGAAATCAGGTGGATGGGCACTTAGGTCTCGATTAGTATGGCGCGTTCGTCCAATTTGGAGGTCCTTCACAACAGCAAGAGTGATTTGCCGGGGCGATATTGCCTCCTGCCCATTGTGGGAGGCATGGCACCGGGCACCATCGATCGGCCCAATGGTCAGCTGATGTAAGAGCACTCATCATTCGTTATCATGGATACCAGCCCCAATGGTCGGATGATGTATGGGCACTGATCATACGTAATTACGGATACCGCTTCAATGGTTGACGGATGTAAGAAACACTGATCATACGTTTCCATGGATCCCGGCCGAATGGTTGGGTGATGTATAGAATTGATCATACATTATCATGGCCCAAAACGATTGATGGAGTTATCATTCAAAAAGGAATCTACGTTCTGTAAATTTATGTTTTTGATGTACTTTGCTGTAGACTTTATCGATATTCGAACCCAAGATTGCCGCAAGCGGAATAAATAACAAGGTTACATGTTTGAGAGATTTGCCGGAGTGACGCCGAGGGATAGGATCAATATTGGCGTTAGGGGCTTGGATGTGTGGTGAGGATAGATTACATGAGACTGATGAAAAGGGGGATGAGAATTGAGGTGAGTCGGCGTCGTAGGCCTAGAGAGAGGTGGATGGATTGATGAATGACGTGAAGCAGGCTTTAGCAGGAGTGACATCATTGCGGAGGTAGCTAGAGAGCGTGCAATGAATGAGTGTGTGGAGATTGTGAATGGATGAGTTTTGACGCGTCCTTGATGCGGTTTGCCGCCCTTGACTTCACGTTGAGAAATAAAATGAATGTGGGTGAGGGAGGGCCCAGGAATTGTGACGAAGCTGGGGTAAACCAGTGAAAGCTGTCGGGCCCTGCTGCTGACACTAAACTTGGACCTTACTCCAGACTCGAAGTGTGTGTTGCGTGGTCTTGGTCGGATCTTTTGTGTAACTCAATGAGAGGAGTGTGAAGTGTGTCTTACAGTCAGCCACCCCTTCTGTGCGTGCATGAGGAGAGGTTGTGTTGTGGGGTGCTCCAGGAAAATAAGGATAGGGCAACGGGAATTTACTGAGGATGTTTCCCTTCTCACATCAAGAATTCTAACCAGAGGGACAAAGAAATTACATCAACGGTGTACCGAAACTACATCAACGGTGCATAGTACTAATGGGGAAATAATAATAATGAAGAGCTAACAAGCACTGCATACACGCTTCATTTTGTCCAAACAGTCCAAAAATCCAGCTCTCTTTCTCCAAATCTTCGACTTCCTGTTCACTTCTAAGCCCGCCCCTACGGCCTACCCAACATACCCCCACACAATACCCTCTCTCTCACAAACCAGACAACCGCGTGACTCTCCTACAGTACACACAACGCGGTGTTGCCAGCAAACCAGACTTCTGTATATCTTACCCTGCTCTGCCCTGCCATGCCCTGCATACGTGAGCTGTGACCGCAGCCTTCCTGCCTTGCTTACGATACCCCCCCCCCTCACCTCGCCTCTCAGCTGACTTGACACACCCAACACAGCTGATCTGGATACTCGCCGAAATATTGCTAATAGTGCCGACAAAGAGTGCGTATCATGAGTGTTAAATGTAACCCCCCAATGGAAAAAACTGTTCTCCTGTGCTTATTTTGTAAAGATATTGTAATGGACAGGAACTAATCCCACAAGTGACCTACTCTGTCTGACTAACATCTAGAAAAAAAAACTATTTCCACACTGTGAAACCCAGTATTATTGGTGTTCTATTAGCTCGATTTCTATATTTACAAATGTTATCTTTATTTCGGCAGTATTACCAGTTTGTACTTTACCAATGCTATCGAGTGTATAGGTATACGGAGTGTGAACATTTAAATGCAACTGGTATTGTCACTGCATAATTATAATTTGAAAGCATTTTCGCACTGTTAAGATACCTCTGTTAGGATGCAGCACTGTTAGGATGCCGCTCTAGTTCGTTTATCTCAAATTTTAGCTGTGCATGTGTTACCTGTTTGTCTAAAACAGTATTCTAAGATGTTATTGTTATTCCGATTTTCCACACTGGTAAATCTGGCACGCTCTGTGTAACAAAACCAAAAGGAACTTGTATAAGATTGTATCATAGCATTGTACCGTGTAAGTAGGTGGTTCATACTCGTAAAAATTATTGTAGGCAGTCGCACTTTACATCCTACAGCTTAGAATCGTGCTTTGATTTCATAACACTCCATTAACTAAAATTTAATTAATTTCTCCATCATCTTCTGATACCCCGTCGGTCATGTCTGGTACAAGGCTGATGCCCAAAATCGTGCTATCGTTCCCACAACATTAAAAAGCAAATGGGAGCAGCTACGTATTAGTTTAGCTTTGCATTCAACTCAAACACGCAAAAGGAAGTAACTCTGAGCTAATGTTGATCCGACGATAACGCGCATTCAACTCACTCGCTTTGTATTAAATCTGTTCTTATACAGTTTTCGAATCGTCAATAGAATCATCACAACCCGCATGTATTACTTCTGCTTAAATTCAATTTTCAAATTGTCGATATAATCGTCCCGACCCGCATCTAATTATAGTTAGTACATTCATGTCTGCCATCTACAAGAAACCACGAAAATAGAACTCAAGAAAACGGTCCATTTTCCCACCGGTAAATTCTTTATCAGTCTATGATGGTTAAAGCTAAGCTAGAATGTGGCATTTGCCACATCTCGCACGCCCTCGAACTAATGGTTTGCGATAGTTCTTCTAACTTTGCCAGAAAATTGCGCAACAGTTCTTCATATGGGGATTGCAAGGCAGCGCGCTGCAAACTATGTCATCACAGGCAGAGGAAATTTAACAACAGGCAGAGGAAATGAAACAACTGAAAGCACAATTCAGTCATGCCTGTAATGACCCGTCCAACACAACGACGGTCATCATGGAAACCCACCGGCTAGCTATTGAATCAAAATTGGGAAACGTGTTGGAACAATTCCACGAATTCAAAGATCTGATGAACAGCGAACTAGCAAAAGTCAAAGAAACTGCTGAGGCCACACTAAATCAAGTGAAAGAACTCCAAGTGCACCTAGACTCTGAATTGGCCAAGAAACTTACAGCTCTAGACAAAGAAACCAATAACAGCACTAAATCGACTGAAAATTCATTCAAAGATAGCGAGGCATCGTACACTATGGTAGTAAGCAAGAGGCAGTCACGCTGTGACAAGGCACCGCACGTTCGGCCACTATCTCACCACATCCGACCCGACATACGTAACCGTTTTGGAGTATTGCCCGATGAAATTGACTCTCAGAATACAAAGGAAATTTTTCAAATCAAATCAGCGAAAAGGGAGAATTCAACTAAAAATACTCGGTAGAATAGATTAAAAAATCGATGAAATTGAGGTCATAATCGTTAAGGAAAAGACACCTTCTCAAAAACGAATTATAATTCAAGTAAGAGCTAAAGACGTTTCACAGACGGAATCGGCATGGGAAAGGTACAAAACCATGTTAAAAAATGTCAAAGGTTCACACGAGAACATACCCGTCACTAACATCTTGCCCCATCCGAACTAAAGCCGATACAAGTTAAGCAAGATGATCTTTCTTAGCAATCGCCTAGCAGCTTTCTGCAGAGCTCAGAAAATCCCTTTTTCTGATCATTGGGAAACGATGATTGACCCAAAGTACTATAACTTTGATAGAATCACTAACAAGGCTCGCATAAACACGTATGGACTTGATGCCATCGAAAACATCCTTAAAAACATAGGCGCTGGTATTGTCACCGAAAATAATTAAAAAAACGTACTCGATATCATACCCTCAACTCCGCCAGCAGTACCCGACGATATGAACCAACGGCCTCCACCCGTTTCAACACTAGATAAACAACAGATACAAGAGCCCATCAAAACATCTCCGCAACAGTCGCCGCTCCGCTTTCACAACCCTAGTAACCGAAAACGAGTCTTGGCTCCGACACAAAGTCTCAAAGTAGAAAATGATTAAGTCAAGAAGATCAAGTTAATGTGACTAACGGTACTTTCAAATGTTACTATGTGAACGCTAGAAGTCTCCGAGACAAAATCGACAAATAAGGTATCCCTGCAATGAATGAATGTATCGACATAATAGCAATCACAAAATCGTGGATGAAATTGAGCACCAGGCATTATTCAGGCGAATTTACTCTCGCCGGTTACTCACTATTTCACAAAGATAGCCAAGGCCGAGAGGACGGAGGAGTGCTGTTTCTCGTAAAAAACACTGCAAATATTAGAATTCACTATTCCTAACAGCAGACACGACATAGTATCAATCCAAGTAGTCGGTAACCATATAAAATGTCAAATCACCCTCGTCCATCGACCCCCAAAAAACAAGGTTACAGATGACATCGACCTTTACAACACCCTCGTCGATGTCGTCACAACACAACCCAGTACAGTGCTTGGAGAATACAATATCCCCGACAGTGATTGGGAAACGAACGAATGCACTGCCACTGGCCAACGTCTGATTGATTTTGCAGACGATTAGTTCATGACCAAAATGGTGAAGACACCTACAAGAGGTAGCAAGCGACTCTCATGTCACAAACGTCGAAGTGCGCAAACCACTGGGAACCAGCGACCACAACTCTAAAAGTTTTTTGATAGATCTCGAGTTGAAAACGTCAAGAAACTGAGAGAGTCAATGGCGTCATAAGATATAACCCTCAGACAAGATGTCAATCAATCGTTTACTAACGATTTCTTGACCGCACTTTAAAATATCGAATACGAGCACATCCCGCGCAAAAACAGGCGAACAACAGCCAATCAGTCTAAGTTCTGGAAAGAAGAATTGCAGCGTCTTCAGTCACGAAAAAAAGCAAAACAGTCGGTAAAACAGAAGCAACCACATGACAACAAAGCAAAAAATGAATACAAAATCAGCAGAAGACATCTAAAGAGGGTCCAGAAACGTAAGAAGAAGGATTATGAAAATGAAATTGCCACCAATACCATAATTAATCCAAAACAATTTTGTAGTTATATTTCGAGAAAAAAAAAATTCAAGATCTGTAATTGGTCTTCTCGAGAACGATGTTGGTGAACTAGAAAAGGACGACACCAAAATGAGTGTCCTACTTGATGAATACTTTTGTTCTGTTTTTACGTCAGAGAATCAGGATAATCCTAATCATTAGGATATCGGTGCGGAAAAACGAATGTAAGCCCTCAGCATAGTGAACTTTTCAACCGCCGAAGTTATTAAATATGTAGATAAACTGAAAGTCACAAACTCGCCAGGTCCAGACCATGTTCATCCCAGAATTCTGAAAGAGACTAGAAACGAAATCGCCGAACATTTATCAAATATTTTCACCCAATCTCTCACATATGGCACCTGCCCATCTAAAGGGAAAGAAGCCAATGTTTCCCCAATTTTAAAAAAAGGGGACAAAAAGAGTCCCTGCAATTACCGTCCAATTAGCCTCACCTCAGTCATTGACAAATTGATGGAAAGTTTGATAACAGATAAAATTACATACCTTTTAGAATCAAACAAACTGATTAGCGACTCTCAGCATGGCTTGAGATACAACCGCTTTTGTCCTACGAACCTGCAACTTTTTTCAAGAATATAATAGAAAATCACGACACAAAATCTCCAATCGATATATTTTACCTTGACTTTCAAAGGTCATTTGATAAAGTCCCCCACACGCGCCTAGTTAGTAAATTTCACACCATCAGTATTCGAGGCGAGCTTAACAACTGGATAAAATGCTGGCTTACGCACAGATGGCAGCGAGTTGTACTTAACGGAGCTTCTTACCCCTGGGGTAATGTCACAAGCGGCGTGCCTCAAGGATCCGTGTTAGGTCCAGTTCTCTTTACAATATTCATTAACAATTTTGATAGCAAGGTACTCTCAAACATTAGCAAGTTTGCAGATGACACTCAGATAGAAGGAAGAGTACAAACTGAACTGGAGTGTCAGCAGATCCAACTAGACTGGAACAGAATTGTTGATTGGTCAGAAAAGTGGCAAATGAAATTTAATGTAGACAAACGTAAAGTTATGCACATAGGTCCTTATAACCTCAAACACGAATATTCAATGTCCGGAAAGAAACTCATTCCTGTCACCGAGGAGAGATTTAGGTGTTATAATTAGTAACGACTTAAAAAGTAGCAAGCAATGTAACGATGCCGCCAAGAGAGGCAACAAAATGCTAGGTATGATATACCGCACTATCTCGTACAAAAGTATGGTCAAGGCTTACAATGCATTCGTTAGACCGCATCTCAAGTATTCCGTTCAATTTTGGTCTCCGTATCTTAGAAAAGACGTTATTAAATAAGAGAAGGTTCAACGCAGAGCTACCAAACTCATCCCTTCGCTGCGGAATAAATCGTATGAAAACAGGCTACGTGAACTAAATCTTTATTCGCTAGAGAAACGTCGAGTCAGAGGCGACATGATTGAAGTGTGGATGATTATGAAGGGTAAAGAAAACGTCGACCGAGCGAGCCTTTACACTCTAGGTACGAACGGAGTGACTAGGATCAATGGATACAAAATCGTTGGGAAACGTTTCTCACTCGATATCACGCACAATTTCTTCACGTATAGAGTTGTCGAAGAATGGAACAAACTTCCAGCGGAGGTTGTAAACAGCAATACAAACGAAATGTTCAAGTCTCGGCTCAATAAGTTCTACATAAATCGCCGATTAACAGCTAAGCCGTTCCCTTTCTTGATGTTACAACAAGAGAAATAGCACATGAAGCTCTCTTAGACGTTCTACTTCAGAACTTGCTATCTTGCTATCAAAAGGCAAACTAGTTGGGGCCAATAGTCCTGTTGTTGTCTTCCTACACTTGTAAACCTCCTCCTGGTCAATTCGGTTTTGCGTCTGTATTGGTACCTGTTTATTTTAAAGCGAGATCAAAAGGTAGGACAGTTAGCTGACAATCAATGACATTTAATTCCTGTCTGCAAGAACAATGAGGACATCTGTATGGTGAAAGCAATTCCTATCTGCAAGGACAATGAGGACATCCGTATGGTGAAAGCAATTCCTATCTGCAAGGACTATGAGGACATCCGTATGGTGAAAACAATTCCTTTCTGCAAGAACGATGAGGACATCTGTATGGTGAAGGCAATTCCTATCTGCAAGGACAATGAGGACATCCGTATGGTGTAAGCAATTCCTATCTGCAAGGAAAATGAGGACATCCGTATGGTGAAAGCAATTCCTGTCTGCAGGAACAATGAGGACCCGTATGGTGGAAGCAATTGCTAAAAATCCAAAATAAATATGCACAATGTGACTGTATTGATATATGCTTCAAAGAGCGTTGACAGCGCTGCAAATATGAAGTAATCAGGACAATTGAAAGGTTATGATATATTTGATTTCCTAGAAAAATAGACAAAACGAGGAGATATCACATTGGTTATACTTAAAAATAGTATATTATCAATATACACGGAATAGTCAAGCGTGATGATTCACTACTAAAGAGGCAGTCGTGTAACTTTTCCCGTATCCTATTTGACAACGTTGAAATAAGTCAATGAAAACAAATATTCCACGATGGAATAGTGTTGAAAACTGTTATATTTGGAGTACAGAGAGAGGTAGTAGTAATGAGTTATTTCGTGGAAAAAACAATAGTTGGCACTGTAATATGCAAGAGGTCTACGACAGAAATAAGGACATCACAGAATTGTGTGATTCTACGTCAATTTATTTTTTCGACAATTTCTGTTAAAAAATTTAGATGAATATCAAATCGTCGCTATTTTATTGCCTAAGGCTAAGGTAAATATTGTTTGCTCAGGGTCGAAGTCCCCCTGCCGGGCACTTCGAGCGTTAACGGAACCCTGTTCGAGCACGCATTCGGTACCGCGCGTACGAGTGCTGAACTTTTATAAAAAAAGAGCGTGATGTTAACGCCGTGACAATGAAACTTTCTGGGGAGTAAAAGCTACAGACAGTCTGAATCATGATTGCATTTAGTTCATCCTATTTAACCAGACATTTTAGGAAACAATTTAAACACACTGAAAAGCTATCTGCAAGAAGCCACAGTTCTCGTGTCTTCTCTAGTGGCCAACCGTTTTTGCTTCCGGTCACAACATTTGTACCCAATCGCCGAATGCCACCCCCGTACATGCGTGACCCAATATGCCCATACCCGTCCACCGTATGACCACCCCCCGTACCGACACTGCCCTCCCCACCCACCTGTGTAGTCGAGGTCGGGCTGTGCCATCTTAGGTGCCCTAGAGGTCCAGCTCTGCACCACCACACTGTCCCGGTCCTCACCGTCACCGAGCTTCTCTGAGGGGGGAGAGAGGAGCATTAGAGTGGGGGTCCAGAAACACATCAAATTATATCGAGGATAAGAAGAATTCTATGAGACGATGCCATAAATTTATTTGGTCTTGGGTATCCCTCCCTATGCCCCTAGGAGGTGCGTGAGGAGGCCAGATTATGCCAAACTAAACTGACAGAAAAAAAAAAACTAAACTGACAGAATGCATCTAGTAGTTTAGATATAAGCATGACACAAGGATTACAAACCAATAAAATAACTAACAAATATACGTATAGAATCAACTTGATAATATTCAAGCAGCAGAGGTTGAATGATGTTGGTAAGTGGAAGCCGGCCGCTGGTACTAAATGGCACCAATGAAGCCATCGATGTGTCGACTACCCTTGGTTGACATACAATGTTAAAGCTCTATGCTCTTAGACCATTCAACACATTACAAGTTAGCGACCATGATGCACTTCAATCATCAGAGGTAATTTGTTGCACTGCATATTTGAAATGTACAAGTCTTTTTACACAGACTTTTTTTTTTATTATTAAATCATTTTAATTCCATCGTCTAGCAATGGGTTTTCAATACTTAGGTATAATACATCAAACTTAGTTTTTATATGCGCTATTTGAACTAGCGAAACGAGAGATAATGTGAATTCGTGACAGCTCATCTGTCGGCGGCCGGTTTGTAGCTACATCGTGTTCCAAAACATGATTCACAATATATGTTATTGAAAATCTTTTAAAAAACATGTGCATGAGTTTGATAAATCGAAAAAGAATACATCGCAACTCATCTCTAGAGTGCTGCTGGCTCGCCTTCATCGAACTGAATGGAATTCACAATATACCATCATACATGTACACATACAGATTGTAAATTATAATATTATAATAAATGATCGACAGCCAACTTCTTATTTGAGGTAAGAATCAGGAATGCCTGGCACGAAATACATGGAGTGGGGCGATCACGAAATACATGGGGTC
>SDVV010026212.1:0-12295 GCA_016164225.1 Gammarus roeselii | reverse complement strand
TATTTGATTTACATTGTTTACATGGGTTTCTTTCCAATGCATATTTTTTCAATGGGTATTTAGGTGAACAATGAGACAAGAATATTAGTATATATATATTTTTTATGAACATAATAGCTTACAAGGATTATTTACATTTTATGAACATGAGAGCATACGAGGACTATTTATGATCGTTAAGAGGATAAATCCTGTTGAGATAGAGGTACTTTCATCATTTTATACGCAAGTATCCTACTTCTAACTATAGCTCTATTTATTCCCAATACTGTACCCACAATTTAGGATATAATACGTTTGTGCCTACAATATAGAACATTATATCAGGTCTAATTTAGTTGCATTTTGTTCATTTATAGTGATTTATATGTCTTCTTACATCCTGATACAGTATTTGACGTAGTTAATATAAATATAGAACCAACGATTCGTTACAAATTTGGTCTTGCTGGTAGGGTTTGTATATTTTTTGTACGACCATTCTTCAATATTTAGGACGAGTTAGAGAGACTCCTAAGCAAGATGCTCATTCTATTTATACTTGTTGTGTAATTGGACCGATTTATTAGGATGGATACCATAATGTAGTACAATTTTTATGTGAATGATAGCAGAGTAGAGAACCTTATTCAGCTATTTTATATATGTTCCTGATATTAGGTTTTTTTTTCCACGAGAATCATAGGATTGTATGTTCAGGAGGTGTGAGTCCACTATGCATCTCTATGGAATTTTCGATATTGATCCCCTGCAATTGTATACTGTATCATTTAGAAGATGATTTACTGAATGGAGGGGTCCTAGACCATTTATGGTTTGGCTACCCTTCACCTAATGTGATATATTTATCTACGATTGCTGAGGGAGCTGTATACAACTTAAATTTAGCTTAATATCTATCACATTTTCAACGTAAGGCAAGAGGCGTTTTAGTGCATTTCAATGCTTGTTCAATCGAGGTAAATTTCGGATATTGCAAACAAAGATTTATAAGATATATTATTTTTATTGATGTTAGATTTTGACATAATTATACATACATAAATATACATGGGATATCATTATAGAAAAACATAACTTTTTCACAATGAAATTTCAATGTGAGCAGCTCGGCGAACCATATATAATGACTTCGACCACCCTTCTCTTTTGTTATCTTGATCCTTGGTACCAGTGACAGTCTGTGGGTTCTTTATCAATGACGATTTTTATTCCTCACCTGAAGCTGTCAACTCGTCATATCGGTGTAGGATTTATCATCTGGGTGTGTTTTTTTCTCTGATCTATTGGTGTTCTAGACTAACGCCCTTAGAACTCATTTTAGGTAAACGTCGACCCTTGGGAGAACTGTATGCAACACTCGCAATCCTATCCTGGTAACCAACACTTTGTATTTAGTCTTCAGCGAGCTTTTCATAGACGCTAATTTTTTTATTACTGTTACATGTTTATGACATCGAATCATTTCAGGTTTATTCTTGCTATTGCCCACATTTCCATTAATTAAATTCCCGCAGATTTCCGAAATATACATAATTCTCATAGCACTCAAACGTTTGAGACACGATTCTCTCTCCTCGTGTTTCATTTCCAATAATTTTGAAACAAAATCAGATATACATTTGATTTTATTATGCAATTTCTCACTTCTGTCACTCTTTCATTACCCCATTTAATATTTCGGTTTCCTTCGACGTTTGTAGATTTTTCTTCACATGACATATCCTCGATATCACTGTCACTGTTACTCATTCCACTGAAAGTATCACACGTTTTCCCCTTATTTTCATTATTTTCAATTTCGGCTAAGGTCTGGGTATACTCCCCCCATTTCACCCAATCTTTATACATTCCATGTTTGGTTGTTACCGGCATCGCACATTCTTTACTACCTGCATCATGTTGACCGTCGTCTATAACATTAGATTGGAAACCCAAGTCCGGTTTATTATGTTCTATCAATGCGCCCATTGCATCCTTAGAGCTTATATTTCCTCGTTCATTTTTAAGATTATCATATTCAAGATAATGGTGTCCTTTGAGATGGCGCCAAAACCCGAATGTGGATCTTGATTTGCCCAATTTTATCTCCGCATGGCAAATAACACATACCCCGTGTTCTCCTTTTTGGTAAAATACTTCCATATCGTACGGGGCGACATCTTTCTTCCCTGAAAGCGGACCGCTATCTGAATGAGTACAGATACGAGTCCATTTTTTATATATACTTTGTTTACATGCATATATACAGGGTCGTTAGCGTCACTGTGTCGGCACATGTGCCAACACATGTGTTGACACATTGCATATACACAGGGTCGTTTGCGTCACAGTGTCGACAGCAGGTAGGTATTTTCAAACATTATATGCAAAAGGGTTAACATACACTGCCGGATGCATTAATACCTCCCCCACCTAACCTAACCCATAGAACAACATCCCTTGCTGTTGATACAAGATATTTCATGTGCATCAGCTTCATGTTATGTTTTGTTAGAAGAAGTAATCATCCTATCCTAACCTAAACTAACTTATGTACGGTTATTTTCAGTCAATGTTTTATACGATGCATAATACATAGCTCCCCTTATCTCTCCATTTTGATCAATCCTTTGCAGTTTGATACACACACATCCAATTCTGATCTAATAAATCATCAAAAAACCTAACTTATCCTAGCTTATGTATGATATTCATTCACTGTTTCATACAATGCATAACAAATATCTCCACTTGACTCTACATTTTGATCTATCCTTTGCAGTTTTGACGCCTAATTACTTCTACTTTGCAATCAATCTCGACTCATAAATGTTACCAGAATGGTCAGATTTTCAATCTTAAATGGATTGAATGTTACAAGTAATTCATATTTGTTTCCATCATCATACAAATGGGACGACTTCATCTCATACTAGGTCTACCACATTTTTTCTTCAATATCTCCTGACTCTTCATCCTTTGACGACTTGCACAGTTGATCTGACTTTTTTCTTTCCAATAATTTTTTCAAACTCTTCACGATGACATCGTTTCAAATACCTCCACACGTTATCGTCGATTTATGTTTATTTAATTTTATTTCTTTCTGGCATAGTTTACAAGCCCCCATCACCCCATTTCTTTCAAACAATCGAGGACTCAAGCTATGACTCATCCTTCCAAAACAGAATCCCAATTTTGACTGAATATTTTCTCATCGGACTCTGATTTATATCTCACCATTCTGTCACACATATACAGCATTTACCCCGAGATAGGTTTGTGGGTAGCGTTGCATCCCTTGAAATATATTCTCCTACCGTCTTCAACAATTTCGATGTTACCTCCGACCAACGCAATGTATGCAATTTCATCGCTTAACCTTTGAGTTGTAGGATATTATAAACAATTGATTTAGGATTTACATACTTTTATTTGTATTATTTAGTTTTTTGCTGACATCATCAATGACTTCTAACTCGTTTTTTTCGATTAAAGCATGGCTCGTACAGCCACCCATATCCTGCATCACGATGTTTAAGTTTCCTCTCAAAATCTATCAAATAATCCACCATATCTTTGTTGCGCATACCGAAGGCTCTTCCGTGCCCTTGAGAACACGAATGTAATTCTTCTTCTTCTTGAACTTTAATTATTCGAATCTTCTCAAATTCAATGTCATTCTGTTTTTCATCAATTAGGAATTCTTTCATACGTTCCGTTTTTTTTGGTTCTTAGGAAAAATCCGTTCCCCAACACTTCAGCTTTATTACAATTATGATGATTTTCCACTCGAATCATATCAATTTCGAGAGTTGATTTCTTATTTTCCTTGAAGTTTGTTACATACGACTGAAATCCGTCGATGTCAGTTACCCAGAGCCGACTTCCATTTTCCTTCATCCATACATGAATGTTATCTCCCACTTTTTTAGTCTTCTTTTACCCATTCTGAGATAACTTGTAGTTTCAACGTTTGTCAATATTTGTTCTATCCGTCTCATATCATCTTCGGAGATTTCTTCTTCGAAAACACGTAAACTAATTTTTACCACTTGAACATTCATTGTCATCTTTTTGAGGATGATCCGTCCGTCTCCGCTTGTCCTCCACGTAACACTGACTTCAATCACGTCTTACAGCTTGCTATTACAATGCGTTTGCAAATATTTAAGCCTATCATCACTCGCTTCGGTCATCAATTATGTATGAATGTTATATCCGTCTATAGACCTGTATACGTACGTACATAATTGATGACCGAAGCGAGTGATGATAGGCTTAAATATTTGCAAACGCATTATAATAACAAGCTGTAAGACGTGATTGGAGTCAGTGTTACGTGGAGGACAAGCGGAGACGGACGGATCATCCTCAAAAAGATAACAATGAATGTTCAAGTGGTAAAAATTAGTTTACGTGTTTTGGAAGAAGAAGTCTCCGAAGATGATATGAGACGGATCGAACACATATTGACAAATGTTGAAACTACAAGTTATCTCAGAATGGGTTAAACAAGAATCAAAAGAGTGGGAGATAACATTCATATATGGATGAAGGAAAAAGGAAGTCGGCTCTGGGTAACTGACATCGACGGCTTTCAGTCGTATGTAACAAACTTCAAGGAAAATAAGAAATCAACTCTCGAAATTGATATGATTCGAGTGGAAAATCATCATGATTGTAATAAAGCTGAAGTGTTGGGGAACGGATTTTTCCTATGAACCAAAGAAAACCTGGAACGTATGAAAGAATTCCTCATTGATGAAAAACAAAATGACATTGAATTTGAGAAGATTCGAATAATTAAAGTTCAAGAAGAAGGAGAATTTCATTTGTGGTCTCAAGGGCACGGAACAGACTTCGGTATGTGCAACAAAGATATGGTGGATTATTTGATAGATTTTGAGAGGAAACTTGAACATCGTGATGCAGGATATGGGTGGCTGTACGAGCCATGCAGTACTCGATAAAACGAGATAGAAGTCATTGATGATGTCAGCAAAAAACTGTAAATAATACAAATAAAAGTATGTAAATCCTAAATCAATTGTTTGTTATATCCTACAACTCAAAGGTTAAGCGATGAAATTGCATACATTGCGTTGGTCGGAGGTAACATCGAAATTGTTGAAGACGGTAGGAGAATATATTTCATGGGATGCAACGCTACCCATAAACCTATCTCTGGGTAAATGCTGTATATGTGTGACAGAATGGTGAGATATAAATCAGAATCCGATGAGAAAATATTCAGTCAATATTGGGATTCTGTTGTGGAAGGATGGGTTATTGCTTGAGTCCTTGATTGTTCGAAAGAAATGGGGTGATGGGGGCTTGTAACCTATGCCAGAAAGAAATAAAATTGAATAAACATTAATCGACGAGAAACGAGTGGAGGCATTTGAAACGATGTCATCGTGAAGAGTTTGAAAAAATTATTGGAAAGAAAAAAGTCAGATCAACTGTGCAAGTCGTCAAAGGATGAAGAGTCAGGAGATATTGAAGAAAAAATGTGGTAGACCTAGTATGAGATGAAGTCGTCCCATTTGTATGATGATGGAAACAAATATGAATTACTTGTAACATTCAATCCATCTAAGATAGAAAAATCTGACCATTCTGGTTACATATATGAGTAGAGATTGATTGCAAAGTAGAAGTAATTAGGTGTCAAAACTGCAAAGGATAGATCAAAATGTAGAGTCAAGTGGAGATATTTGTTATGCATTGTAGAAAACAGTGACTGAATATCATACATAAGATAGGTTAGGTTAGGTTTTTTGATGATTTACTAGATCAGAATTGGATGTGTGTGTATCAAACTGCATAGGATTGATCAAAATGTAGAGATAAGTGGAGCTATTTATTATGCATCGTATAAAACATTGACTGAAAAAAACGTACATAAGTTAGTTTAGAGGATAGGATGATTACTTCTTTTAACAAAACATAACATGAAGCTGATGCACCTGAAATATCTTGTATCGACAGTAAGGGATGTTGTTCTATGGGTTAGGTTAGGTTGGGGAGGAATTAATGCATCCGGCAGTGTATGTTAACCCTTTCGCATTAAATGTTTGAAAATACCTACCTGCTGTCGACACTGTGACGCAAACGACCCTGTATGTATGCATGTAAACAAAGTATATATAAAAATGGACAAGTATCTGTACTCATTCAGATAGCGGTCCGCGTTCGGGGAAGAAAGATGTCGCCCAGTACGATATGGAAGTATTTTACCAAAAAGGAGAACACGGGGGTACGTGTTATTTGCCATGCGGAGATAAAATAAAGCAAATCAAGCTCCACATTCGGGTTTTGGCGCCATCTCAAAGGACACCATTATCTTGAATATGATAATCCCAAAAATGAACGAGGAAATATAAGCTCTAAGGATGCAATGGGCGCATTGATAGAACATAATAAACCGGACATGGGTTTCCAATCTAATGTTATAGACGACGGTCAACATGGTGCAGGTAGTAAAGAATGTGCGATGCCGGTAACAACCAAACGTGGAATGTATAAAGATTGGGTGAAATGGGGGAGTATACCCAGACCTTAGCCGAAATCGAAAATAATGAAGAATAAGGGGAAAACGTGGGATACTTTCAGTGGAATGGGTAACAGTGACAGTGATATCGGGGATATGTGATGTAAAGAAAAATCTACAAACGTCGAAGGATACCGAAATATTGAATGGGGTAATGAAAGGGTGACAAGTATAAGAAGTGAAAAATTGTATAATAAAATCATATGTATATCTGATTTTGTTTCAAAATTATTGGAAATGAAACACGAGGAGAGAGAATCATGTCTCAAACGTTTGAGTGCTGGAGAATTATGTATATTCCGGAAATCTGCGGGAATATAATTAATGGAAATGTGGGCAATAGCAAGAAGAAACCTGAAACGATCCGATGTCATAAACATGTAACAGTAATTAAAAAAAAGCGTCTATGAAAAGCGCGCTGAAGACTAAATACAAAGTTTTGGTTACGAGGATAGGATTGCAAGTGTTGCATGCAGTTCTCTCAAAGGTCGACGTTTACCTAAAAGGTGTACTAAGGGCGTTAGTCTAGAACACCAATAGATCAGAGAAAAAACCACACCCAGATGATAAATCCTAAACCGATATGACGAGTTGACAGCTTCATGTGAGGAATAAAAATCGTCATTGATAAAGAACCCACAGACTGTCACTGGTACCAAGGATCATGATAACACAAGAGAAGGGTGGTCGAAGTCATTACTTATGTTTCGCCGAGCTGCTCACATTGAAATTTCATTGTGAAAAAGTTATGTTTTCCTATAATGATATCCCATTTATATTTATGTATATATAATTATGTCAAAATCTAATATCAATAAAAATAATATATCTGATAAATCTTTGTTTGCAATATCCTAAATATACCTCGATTGAACTAGCATTGAAATGCACTAAAACGCCTCTTGCCTTACGTTGAAAATGTTATAGATATTAAGCTAAATTTAAGTTTTTATACAGCTCCCTCAGCAATCGTAGATAAATGTATCACATTAGGTGAATTAAATCGTCTTCTAAATGATACAGTATACAATTGCAAGGGATCAATAACGAAAATTCCAGAGAGATGCATAATGGACTTACACCTCTTAAACATACAATCCTATGATTCTCGGGGAAAAAAACATAACATCCGGAACATATATAAAATACCTGAATAAGGTTCTCTACTCTGCTATCATTCACATAAAAATTGTACTACAATATGGTATCTATCCTAATAAGTCGGTCCATTTACACAAACAAGCATAAACAGAATGAGTATCTTGCTTAGGAGTCTCTTTAACTTGTCCTAAATATTGAAGAATGGTCGTACAATGAATGTACAATACCCTAACAGCAAGACCAAATTTGTAACGAATCGTTTGTTCTATATCTATATTAACTACGTCAAATATTGTATCAGGATGTAAGAAGATATATAAATCACTATAAATGAACAAAATGTTACTAAATTGGACCTGAAATAATGTTCTATATTGTAGACACAAACGTATTATATCCTAAATTGTGGGTACAGTATTGGAAATAAAAAGAGCTATAGTTAGATGTAGGATACTTGCGTATAAAATGACGAAAGTACCTCTATCTCAACAGGATTTATCCTCTAAACGATCATAAATAGTCCTCGTAGGCTCTCATGTTCATAAAATGTAAATAATCCTTGTATGCTCTCATGTTCATAAATATATATATATATATATATGTACTAATATTCTTGTCTCATTGTCCACCTAAATGCCCATTGAAAAAATATGCATTGGAAAGAAACCCATGAAAACAATGTAAATGTACCAATGTAAATCAAATAAATATATAAATAAGTTCACCTCCATTATGTTCTTCATAAACATTGTAAATGTTATCCCCAAATGTGTATTCCAATAATAAATATATGTATAAATAAATTTTGTTTCATTGTCTACAGAAAAACTCATCTGAAAAAGTACGTGAACGTATCTGTTTGTTCTTAACATGGGATCCTTACGGATCTCTGAAAAAATATATCGATAAATGCGATAAAGAGGCTGGATTTAATCAATCATGCAACATAAAATATAACCCTATTTCTTGCATAAGTACTTCGATTATCCTAAAAAAAATAAGGTTTGAGCAGTAAAAGATTCTATTCAAATTCGTCATTCAATAACAAACATAGTAATATATTCACCTGCCGTGCGAAATATTCCAGTACAATCATATACAGCGATGACAAGACCTAATAACATTCATCTTTATAATCCATACGTGAGCAATCGTAAATGAAAGCAATAAGATACCGAAAGGAATCTGAAATTCCCCAAGAGGACCACACATCAAGAGATAAGATCATTGTGTGACAGTTGACACATAAAGTCCAACAAGGTAATTACCATTTGCAGTTTGGGCACCGCCTGACTCCGGTCGACACCTCCCCTCTTCCCCACCCATCACGGGCAGCCTCTATGTACCGTAAGTAACTCACTTGACCAGAATAGAAGAAAATAAACATATAACTACATGTCCGAGAAATACAGCGACTAAGTCGGTCACATTAACAAATAACATACATCCTAACAAATACATCGGCCGACTCACAAAAAACATGTGTTCATGGTATCTCTATGTACCATCAGTAGCTAACTTGATCAAATTGTCTTGACATAAAACTACAATGTCCGAGATATACAGCGACTAAGTCGTATACATTAACAACTAACATACATCCTAATTATCGTCTATCTAATTCCTTCACTAGAAGCATAATCGACCGACACACCAAAAACCTCCGTTCATGGTATCTCTATGTACCATCAGTAACTCACTTGATCAATTTGTCTTAACATATAACTACAATGTCCGAGATATATAACGCCTGAGTCGGACACATTAACAAATAATATACATCCTAACCTATACATTCGATAGAAGGTTCAAAGATCTAATTATCCTATATCTAATTCCTACAAAAAAGCATACATGGAGTCACTAATTATCACCAATCTAATTCCTTCACTAATCATACATGGAGTCACTAATTATCGCCAATCTAATTCCTTCACAAAAGCATATTTGCAAACACTAATTATCGAAAAATCTAATTCTTTCACAAAAGCATTTTTTCGGTCGAGTCACAAAAAACCTACGTTCTTGGTACCTCTATGAACCATCAGTAACTAACTTGATCAATTTGTCTAAACATATAACTACAATGTCCGAGAAATACAGCGCCTGAGTCAGACATATTAACAAATAATATACATCCTAATTATCGCCTATCAAGTTCCTTCACAAGAGCATACATGGAGTCACTAATTATCGTCTATCTGATTCCTTCACTAGAAGCATATTCGTACACCCACATTATCGCCTATCTAATTCCTTCACTAAAGCATACATGGAGTCACTAATTATCGTCTATCTAATTCCTTCACAGGGCGATTCTCGCATCACGTTTTTCCAGAGCTTTATTCGGCGACAGGATTTCCAGGGCTATATTCGGCGACAGGATTTCCAGGGCTATATTCGGCGACAGGATTTCCAGGGCATTTTTAGGCGACAGGATTTCCAGGGCATTTTTAGGCGACAGGATTTCCAGGGCATTGTTCGGCGACAGGATTTCCAGGGCATTTTTAGGCGACACACCAACTACTGCCGTCCACCTCTGTCCAAAGGTTTGTACCACACGATTTAATACTGGATTTGGTGCCCTACTTTGACAGTAACTCTACGGGACCGCCGGCCACCAACCATTATTTAAAATCACAATAACGACTCTCATATCATCAGACATATTACAAACTAATAGCTCACTCCTGAAACGCATATAGAAAACTATCAGTTTTCATACTGCACCGGTTTGTTGAGAATGTTTTGTATGTTCATTGTATATTTATTGTATTTATATTTCATTGTTAGTAGTAATAGGTGAATAGTTCAATAGTTATTTTTTCGTGGATAGGCAGGGATTCCCTGACCAAAGGTTTCGTTGCGCCTCTGGAAAATTTGTCCGTCGTATCCTGTCTTATCTTTTTATCTAATCTTGTTTTTCCGTTTTTCCTATGATCCGTGCACTCAGATGGTACGGTCGTCGTCATTTTTTCCCGACGCGGCGCGGTTGGGTGATTGACATTATCTTGTCGCATGATCATTTTGCCTAATACTATGGAGGATATGTGTATTGTAGAGTTATTCATTAGGTATATTATGTGGATTTATGGTAAACTATTATATGGTCATATGTGCACATGAATTGACGATCGGTGTCTTGTATGTTTGAGTTTATATTGGTTGGGAAATTTGAATGGTAATGTATACTGTCGTATAAATATAATGATTTATTAGATTATTCACCATCATTGTAGAACATTTGTGTGGAATAATTTGGTCCACTTGTTTCATCTTTTTTGCATTTCATTTAACTCATTTCTCTTGTTACGATTATTGATGTGAATACTGTAACAACAGAAGTTTAGATTTGTTACAAGGTTAGTGTTGTGTTATTTTCGTTGGATCGGTTTTTGGTTGGGTTCGGAAAGGTTACCTTTGTAAGTCACGCCTTATTATGTACGGCAGGCTTTAATAGAGAATTTTAATACACGAATTCTTTAATGGTGAACCAATTTTAAAGAAATCGGATATGCTGATTCATGATTTATCCTTCCATTAATGCATAAGAATCAGATGTCCTACCGTTCATGCGTGAAATATATTTTATCAGTATCTCAGTTTTATCACACTCGTGCTGACTCTTTACTTTACTCATCAATATCTATGAATGATAGCTAGTTTTTCAATATTTATGGTACATGACCGTAGCGCTGTCACATTAGTCACCCAAGCTCATTTATTTTGATCATCCTTCTATGAATTATTTACCCAACTCTTTCGATTCGTGTCTTATCTAACGTGAGATGGCTGTATTTCAATTTTGATCTACTTCTTTTTCGAACAAGTTTATATCATATTCAGAGATTCCTTCATCGAGTACGTGATAATAAATATCTGTTTGCGACGCAAACAGAACTTTTGGAGAAGTGATCTCAGTTTCCTCTAACACTCAACGTTACGATAACTACATCTCTGATGTGCAGTTAACTATTATGTTGCTGAGAGATGATATTATCACATAACAATAGCCCTACTATCGGATACCTGTGACGTGAGTCGTGACCCGCCATTGCTTGTCCTTGGTATGTTTTTTTTCGAAAAGTTTCGCTTCTAAATTCTATTTGTTAAATCATGAAAAGCATTACAGTTATTTGAAACACTCCTGAATTCAGTAACATAAGTTTAACTTATCTTTCTGTCTGTGTGAATGTTTTCGTATGTGATCGTAAGTGAGCATTGATATTCGGGTGAGAATAAAGTCAAAATCTCACCAAAGTTTCGAATTAAAGTGCCTGCTGCACCAGCACTTTAACTTGATTACACTTGTTTTTCATTACACTTGTATTGAAAGGAGTGTATTGATGGAAAAGGGTTTATTGAGGAAGCCCAAATACGGAGAAACAACTAGATTGTCCGTGAGTAACTGGCAAATGATATGATTTGTCTATAGAATTCAAACAATTACGTATAAAAAATGTAATATTTGCTTAAACAATATTGGTAAAGTAGGCGTAAACTTCAATTTGAATACACGTGTGAGTTATATTGAGTGGTGCAATTGAGGAATAGATGAAATGAATTGTGAAAGAAAATCACAAACACGAACGAATATAATGAACAGGCAGCTCAAATACTGCCTATAATCGATGAAATTCGGGGTCATGTGCAGGT
>SDVV010026211.1:0-12296 GCA_016164225.1 Gammarus roeselii | reverse complement strand
ATATTTACCGACTACTTGAATTGAAACTATGTCGTGTCTGCTGCTTGGAATGGGGACTTCTATTATTTGTAGAGTATTTTTCACGAGAAACAATACTCCTCCACCCTCACGGCCTAGTCTATCTTTGTGAAATAGGGAAAAACCCGGGAGTGTGAATTCGCCCAGATAATTTCTGGTGCTTGATTTCATCCACGATTCTGTGATGGCTATTATGTCGATCTCAATGTTAATTGCGAGGATTCCCAATTCGTCCATTTTGTCTCGGAGACTTCTAGCGTTTACATAGTAACATTTGAGAGTATTTTGACTCGAAATTTTGCCAGAAACTCTTCGGCTGTGGTCGCTGCCGTCGGGGGCTGCTGTGTTATTTTGATGGACTTTTTTGTTAGTAGTGAAACTGTTTCAGTTGGTTGTTCCTCTATCGTTACTGCAGGGTCCGTGATTGCTAATTGCTCTGGCGGCGGCTGTTGACTCATTTCGTTGGGCATTAACGGCGGAGTCTTGTGTTTGGCGTCGAGAAAGTTTTTTGATTTAGTTACGGTGACAAGGCCAGCACTGATGTTCTGAAGGATGCTTTCGAGGGTATCAAGCCCAGATGTGTTCATGCGTGCCTTGTTGGTGATTCTATCGAATTCATAGTTTTTGGGGTTGATCATCGTTTCCCAATGGTCCGAGAATGAGATTTGTTGTGCTTTGCAAAACGATGCTATGCGATTGTTTAGAAATATCATCTTGCTCAATTTGTATTTACCTTGGTTTGGATGAGGCAGGATGCCAGTGACATGGATGTTCGAGTGCGATCTTTTGACGTTTGTTAGCATGGTTTTATACCTTACCCATGTTTCTTCAGTCTGCGCCATCACGTCTTTTGTCCCGACTTGTAGTATGATTGGTTTAGAAGAAGGTATGTTTTCCTTTTTGATTATTCCTTCAATACGGCCCAAGTTGCGGATTCAGAGGAGAAGCTATGTAGGCTATTGTCTGAGTTTGGTAGAGTGTGTGAGTGGGGGAAGCTTCGAGTGAACGTGGGTGAAAGTAAAGTAATGAGATGCTCGAAGACTGTCGATGCGAGCACAATTAGTGTCCTCCTAAATGGAGAGTTGTTGAAAGAAGTTCAGTGTTCTAAGTATCTGGGCTTATGTCGAAAAGACTGAATTAGTGGAAACTGAGGTTAAGTCGTGAGTGAAGGAGGAGTGTAAACTGTTGGGTGCACTGAAGAGCGTAATGGGCTGCAGGACGTTGGGGATGTCGTTGCGCCAACTGTGCTGTACGGAGCTGAGACTTGGGGAGTGAGAGCAGAGGAGAGAAGAAAGTTGAATGTTTTCAAGATGAAATGATTCAGGAGCATGGCTGGAGTGTCGCTGAGAGACAGGTTCACTAACGACGTGGTTTGCATCAGAACGGGCATGGTGAAGAAGTTCGAGGACAGAGTTGATTCGCGTGTTCTGAGATGGATTGGGAACATGGTGAGGATGGATGAAGGGTGATTGGTGAAAAAGGTGTTCAAGTCAGAGGCGAGTGGACGTAGGCCTAGAGGGAGACCGAAGTTTGGGTGGATGGATGGTGTGAAGCAGGCGTTAAGAAGGAGAGACGTGAGTGTGGAGGTAGTGAGAGAGCGTGCACTGGACAGGCGTGAGTGGAGAATGATAGTGAACGGATGAGTTTTGACGCTGCTCTGATGTGCTTTCCCGCCCTAGGCATATTGTTGAGAGGGGGCGGGGCGGCGGTCATCATGACGCGGCAGGGGTAATCCAGTCACGCTGTCGGGCCTTGCTGCCGACAGTGACCTCGAACCGCGCTCATGATCCGGAGGGTGTATTGCAGGGTCCCCGGCCGGACCCATTGTCGCAAAAGAGCTAAAGTGTTCGAGTGTGAGTGTATGAGAGTGTGAGGTGCGCTTGCCGTCGGCCACCCCCCTTGTTGGGGGATTCTGGCACAGTGTCTGTATCTGAACATAAAGTCTCAGTTTGTCGTATATAGAAATTATGAAGTATAATTCTGAGGGAGATGATAGTTGGATTATTTTCAGAAATAAAGCTACAAATGTTTTCCGTTTGTACCAGATTCTTGGGGTCGGCCACCAAACAGGGCATCAGTTCATACAACAGCTCTTCCAGTTTCGTTGGTCCACTGAGCTTGAGCAGCAACACTAGTCTGCTGTGTGCTGAGGCTGTGCTGCGGCTGCTGACTGTTTTCAAGACACTTGGCAGGGATGACGGACAGTTTAGGCTGCAGTACACAAAGGTGATAATCCGTAACACTAATTTTGATGTTTTAATGAGAATAGACAGCGAATCAAAATGTCCTTTGGATATTACTTACTTATGTCGATTTTGTTGAGTATGAATATCTGATGCATGTGATCTTCGTTTGCTATCTCTCCATGTGTTCAGCGCCAGTCGCCGAAGAACTTTGACTGTAGAACACTCTTAACACGATTCTAATCTACTCTCGTTCTTTCAAAGCTTGAATTATACTTCGACCCGTTTCGGTGTTGATGTGCACAAATAGTCGGGCTTCAAATCTGGTGGCATCTTCATATTGCAAAAATTTATCGATTTTTTTCTCCTTTTCGATTATCCTGTGTAATTGATTATTCAAATAAGTTCTTTAGTTTTTATCTCCGAAACACTAGCTTATAAATGCAACGGCACTAATAACGATGCTTTGATTAGTATGTATCTCTATCCTTGGGCAGTAATTATGTTCGTACCTGTATCGGCTGCTATTGTAAAGGCAGGAACGCCATGAATAATAAAGCCATGTCCGGCACTGGGTTGAAGTACGAGCTGCACGCTAGAGTCAATGAAACATTGGTGAATGTAATATTTGTCTCCGTAAGATAATCTTTTAAGAGTAATTGCAGTAGGTTTCTTTTCAATATATGAGACCGTCCTGTGCAAGAAAAATATTGACTCCAGCGCACTAGAAAGCCTTGACACTCTGATAATCTAATTTTCATTGAAACGGAGCACTTATTTTCCGTGTTTTATTTGTTAATGTGTAATGTATTGAGCGAATACGACAGATGGCTACTTCGAGTTGCTACCTCCCCTAGTCGGATCACCACTAACGTCGTGTTCTGTGCACAGCTGATGGACGGCGGGTCCCTGATGCCTTACCTGGTTGTGTGCCAGCGATCACAGCGGCGGTCTTTGGTGCGTCTCGCAATTGAACTGCTCTACGACACCACACTCTCTACTCACAGGTTGGTACAGCAGGGGTTAGGTCTTCCATGCCTTAGGCTTCTGCGTATTATTCGTGCTGTGGAGCAGAGGAATTTGTGGCTGCATATTTCTACCACCCGGCGAGTGGTGCGACCAAATGGCCCGGGCACATCACCTCCTGGGGCTCGGTGGCTTGGTGGGCTATCCTATACACTGGAAACCGGCAGTGGCTGATTGGTGGTGCAGTGATAAACAAACTGAGCTGGGCCCTAGAACCTGCTTGGCTAATATAATGGCAGAACGACTATTTCAGTGACAATAGCCTCTGCCGAAGTTGTGATGTAGAATTTATTCCCAATGATTAGCTGTAAGGCGGCCTGAGGCAATTTGTGAAGTGTTAACTCTCCTTTTTACCGCTCTATGCCGGCAAATAGAAGAATGTTCAATACCATCATCTTTTAATTACATTGTGAATCATTGTTTTAACAGCTACGACGCTTTCCTAGACAGTTAATTCCAAAGTTCTCTCAATGCCACAGTGTTATCTTAGCCGCACTCGGTGAGAGCATTTGCAAGGGGTAGTGCATTAAATCGATATACTGGGCGACTAATCGGGTCTATAGGAGTGACAGCTTTCCTGTTCGCAGCTTAGACGTGCTGGTGAGCTCAACGTACGACTCCAACCAGCGTTCCAAAATGACCGTCAGTGATGGTGGCTGCTCCAACCTCTCTGAATCCTCAAATTTCGTCAACACGTCATCATCATCGGACGATGCCATGGACACGAGCCCTGCTCTCAGCACCTGCAGCAGTGGCGTAAGCAGCAACGTGCTGCTCTCGTGCAGCACAGCAGCAGCCGCTGCAGCACTCAGCACGAGTGACGTGCAAGAAAAAATTGAGGAGATCATGTCCAGGCTGAAAGGCATCACCGAGAATGCGGCGGTGAGTTGATCTTGTCTGTTGCGGCAACAGGAGCGCATTGTCGCACTCTGACTTGAGTGTCTATCGCTGAGCGTTCTACTTCCTTCATTCAATTTTTTGTACCTACGTTGTGAGACTACACTGCCTGACATGTAGACTGCGTTGGCGGCGTTTAGGGCCTCAGCGAAAGTCTTTCGACCCACCGTGTTCTATATCCTCGCCGGTAGAGATGACGTCCGCTGCTCAGGCCTGTGGCTCACTTTCTCTTTCCATACAAAAGAGGCCTCCACATATTCACTGACTTTTTTCCTGAGGTAGTGAAAAATACTTGTCATGACTCATACTTTGATTCTAAAACTACTAATCCTCGTCCTAAATGAGGTTATCCTACGCCCGTCTTATTGGTGCAATACAGTGTGGCAGCAAATGACATACTTTTGTTGTTTACATTTAGAGAATTATACCGTATGGCTGGCAATGCATTAGCTACCACCCAACCCACAAAGTTAGTTCAGATATTTAAAATAAGTCTCAAAACCTCACCCTAAGCCGAGCATCCCTTAACCTACACAACAACAAAAAATCGCGGCATCGACCGCAATTTTTTTCCACCCAATCTGGTAGAAACGAGCCACAAAAACGTGGCTAATTTCCATGCGTGTCGTTAAAACTTGGAGTTTTGTCTTCACTTATGTGAACAGATACAGACACTAGGCCTCATCCCCCAGAAAGGGGGATGGCCGACGGCAAGGCGCACTTCACACCCTCTTACGCTCACACTCACACAACTTAGCCCTTTTGTGCTAAAGGGTCCAGCCGGGACCCCCGCAACATACACTCTGGGTCACGAGTGCAGTCCGAGGATCCATTGTCAGCAGCAGGGCCCAACAGTTTTCACTGGCTTACTTCCGCCGCTTCATAATGGCCAGGCCCCCCCACCCACGACCATCCCGACAGGGGGATGCCTTTTGTGGAGAGCACATCAGAGCAGCGTCAAATCAACCATTCACAACCATTCTGCAATCACGCCGGTTCACTGCACGCTCTCTCGTCACTTCCACAATTATGTCTTTCCTTCCTAACGCCTGCTTTACACCATCCATCCACCCAAACTTCGGTCTACCTCTAGGCCTACGACAACTCGCCTCCGCATTCATCACCCTTTTCACCAATCTCCCTCCATCGATCCTCTCAATGTGCCCGAACCATCTCAGTACACGCGAATACGCTCTGTCCTCCAACTTCTTCACCATCCCTGTTCTGATTCGAACCACGCCGTTGGTGATCCGGTCTCTCAGCATTACTCCAGCCATGCTCCTCGAACATTTCATCTCGAAAACATTCAACCTTCTGCTCTCCTCTGCTCTCACCCCTCAAGTCTCAGCTCCGTAGAGCACAGTTGGGACAACAACACCCTCATACAGCCCTCTCTTTGCTTCCTTCCCCAGCGTCCTACAGCTCATTACACTCTTCAGTGCACCCAACACTTAACACCCCTCCTTCACTCGCGCCTTCACTTCAGTTTTCGCTTGTTCAGTTATCTCCACATCGAAGCCCAGACACTTAAAACACTGAACTTCCTCCAAAAGCTCTCCATTTAGGGTGAAATTAATTTTGCTCACATCGACAGTCCTCTAGCATCTCATTACTTTACTCTTACCCACGTTCACTCGAAGCTTCCCCCTCTCACACACTCGACCAAACTCAGACACTTGCCTACATAGCTTCTCCTCTGAATCCACAACCAGGGCCGTATCATCCGCAAACAGCAACTGGCTCAACTGCCAACTCCGCCAATTCGCTTCCAACAGTTCCAAGCCACGACCCAGAACACCCACGTTTACCTCCCTGACCACTCCATCCATGTTGAGTTCGAACAGCCAGGGAGACATCACGCGTTCAGACACATGCTCGGCTGCCAAAATAGAAACTCTGCACTGCTTTTAACCGATTTTCGCCCACTTCATACAAACGCAACACCCTCCACAGCGCTTCCGTGTCAATCCTGTCGCATGTTTTTTCCAAATCCATGAATGCCCGCCCGCCACAAAACATATGCTCAGTAGCCTCACCAAGCATTCGACAACCGTTATTACACCCTTATTCAGGTACTCAGTCACAACGCTATCCAAACCAGGGGCTTGCCCTGCTTTCATCACCTCCACCGCCTGCTGCACCTCTTTCCTAGTAATGTCCGCAACAAGTCTCTCCAAAAATCGGCATCCGTGCACCAATACCCACAGCAACAATGTCAGCCGCTCTGTCATCCTCGTCATTCAACTGTTCTTCAAAATACTTGGCTCACCTTTTCCGTACATCACCACTTTCCGTCAACAACTAGCCGTTTTCATCTTTCACCGCCTGCTCCTTTCCGGTCACTCCCTTTCTTTACCTCTTAACCTCTTTCATGAACATCTTTTTGTTCTTCTCAAAATCCTGGCACAACCGTCTGCCCCACCTGGCATCAGCGTCCCTTTTAGCTCTCCTCACCACTCGCTTTTCCTCCTTCCTCCTCTTCTTACAGTTGTCATAGGCGATCATCGACCGCGCTTGCAACCACTCCACAAAAGCTTTTTTTCTGCGTCACCGCCAGTTTGACCTTCTCGTTCCACCAATCGCAGCCTTTCGGTCTGCACCCGCCCACACGGCGCACACCACACACATTTCTCAAACATCTCAACAAGGCATCCCCGTCAAGAGCAACAAGGCCGTTGTTAAGAGCAAATGTGCGAAGTTGGCATTTCAGTCTGTGTGTGCAGTTTGAAGATGATACGGTACTGGTTGCAGATTCGGAGAAGTTGTGTAGCCTAGTGTTGGTGTTGGCAGAGTGTGAGCGAAAAAGACTGCGAGTTAATGTTGGTGATGAGATGTTAGTGGAAAGACGATGCGAGCGAAATCAGTGTCCGTCAAATGAAGAGTTTTTGGAGAAAAATCAGTGTTTTAGGTACCTAGGGTCTATTGTCTAGAAGACAGGACAAGTGGGAGCCGAGGTGAAATCTTAAGTGAAGGAAGGTTGTCAAGTGTTGGTTGCACTGAAGAGTGTATTAGTCTCACTAGGCATATAAGCAAAAAGACGCGGAATCAGTGTCCGCCATATGAGAGGTCACTTGTTCCCATTTTGCTTTACGAGGCTGAGACGTGCGGAATAGGGAGGAATAGAGAAAATAAATGAACGTTTTCGAGTTGAAGTGCTTGAAAGGCATTACCGGAGTGACGTTAAGGGATGAGATCAATGAAATCGTTTATCGAATTAAATGGGGATGATGAAGCAGTTAGAACACAATCGAATCCCGCGTTCTGAGGTGTACCAGACAGTGTGACGAAGATGTTAGGTGATGGGCGAAAATGGTGATAACAATGAAGGTGAGTGGGCCATAGCCTAGATATGGACAGACGTTTGTGTGTATGGATGGCGTCGAGTTGGTTTTGGGGAGGAGAAACATCAGTGTGGAAGTAACGAGTGAACTTACAATGGGTAGACCTGAGTTAAGAATGATTGTGAATGGATGAGTTCTAACGCGGCCCTGATGCGCTTTCCCACTTTTGACGTCTCGTTGAGAAACGGGATGGACGGGGGTGGGGAAGGGCCCTACAATCATGATCGAGCAAGAATATACTGGTAAAGACTGTCCGGCCCTGCTGCTAAAGCTGATTTCGGACCTCACTTCTGGCCCAATGAGTCTTGCAAGGTCCTGTCACGACTCTTCAACGCTAAAGGGCTGACTGAGTTTTTGTACGCACGTGAAGGAAGGGGAGGAGTGTAAGGTGCGCCTTGCCGTCGTCGATCACCCCCTTCTGTGGAATTTGGCTTTGTGGCTGTATCTGAATGCGTCGTTCCCTGACTACTTCTCCCGTTTTTATCCTGGTTTTCCTCAGATGCAGGACGAGCCACTCACCGACCTGGTCGACCTATACGAGTTTAAGCTAGCGAGCATGGCGCACTCCGAGCAGGCTCTGCAGGAACAGCTCACCATGGCGGACAGCAAGAGCAGGTTGCTGCACCGGTCTTTGCTGCAGGCACAGGCTGAGGTGAGGCCAGGCACTGGCAGAGATGAGGTCAGGTTGAAGGGTCATCGAAGTTTATAGTAGTTTCAACAGGTATTGTGTGTTCGATTTATAAAGCGACGCAGTAAAATGGCTAATTAATACAAAGTTGGGCGTTTTTTGTGCACTAAATCTTATCCGAAATATTGAATAGTCTGGTATTCAAAGTCTCACAGGTGACCTACTATAATGACTGCGTAGGATTGACTCCGCGCACATTATGCATACGGAATGGCCTTTCCACTAGAACACTCGCGTGCGCCAACTTCTGCGCGCGTGGGAGGAGCGGGTGCAGGAGGTGCGGCGACAGCGGGCGGAAGCTGTCGCGCAGAACACGGACCTGCAAGAGAAGGCAAAGGCCTTCAGAGAGACTCTTGTTAAGGTGAGGCTCTATCATAGGTTAGAGTGTTCCGCTCTTTCATTCATGCAACCTCTCTCCTACCTCATTTAATTATTAAAAATCGATGAGGGTATGAATCATCCTTAAAGTCTGGAGTTAGTTGTTCCAATATTCAAGGCTAAGTCTCACACTGATTCTCTGAATTATACCCGTAAGCTTGACATCAGTTTGCTGCAATCGATGAAGGGAATTGAGTATCTTAAGGGCAACAATGTTTTGTCCTCTCATCAGTGTGTTTTTCGCAGTAACCGTAGCACTGATGACCAGTTGTTGTTGACTTACAATTATGTCGGGAGGTGGACAGATGAAGGCTATATTTTGGATGCCCCCTAGGCATCTGTTAGGTTCATTGGTCGCACGGAGTCGGCCCAACCAGGGGGGGGGGGGGCAAAACACCTTATTTCCCTTCCGACTCCCCTCTTCTTCACCCTTTACTATCTCTCCCATCCTGATTTGCTTGACTTTTATTCACCTATTTTGCATCTTATGTCAAGTTCAAATTCCCTTAAACTTGTCTCAGACTCCTTCTTAACAACTCTCCTAATAGTCACTGCACACAAACACACACACGCACACTCAAACATACACATACCGGCTCTAACTATTCTCATTTTGGGTGTCAAATAACAGCCAAGTTGCGTTCTTTCTTTCATGCAATCTTTTTCTACGATTATCCTTTTTCCTTTCCATTCTTGCAGTTCTCATGCGTGAAATTCCCTACACCCAGTGTAGATCTCATGCATGGAATCCACCTTTTCTGTTTCTTTTTCATCTTTCCCCTCAGCAGGTGTTGGAGCGCGTAGCCCTGCACCTTAAGGACTAGTGCAAATCCTTGTGGCTCTGAAACAGGGTAGGTAGTGTGTTGATCCTCCTTACTACCACCCGGGGAGTGCTGGGATCATATGGTCTCAGCACATTAGGAGTTCCTGTACCTCCTGTGGCAGCACCCGTACGTACCATTGACGTTCGCCGTGTAGAGGACTAAGGCTTTGCGCAGTAGTAAACCTAACTCAAACAGTAAAAAAATAAGATATGCATAGACTAACTTGATGAAGCACTGTTTGCTGGTTTGACATTCGGCGCCAGAATGACGATGGCTCCAGCGCACTGGAAAGCCTCGTCATTGTAAACTAAACTAGCTGAACTATAATTTGGATGTCACAATGCGTGATTTTTCAAAAGCATATGATGTCGTGAATCATACTTTGCTCTTGTTTAAGGTGGAATCCAGGTTTGGTGATTTTTTTTGACAGATACAGACACTAGGCCGCGTCCCCCAGAAAGGGGGGTGGCCGACGGCAAGGCTCACCTCACATCCTCACACGTTCACACTCACACAACTTAGCCCTTTTGTGATAAATGGTCCGACCGGTAGCCCCTTACATAATGATTTATTTTATTGTTTTGTTCTGCTTTGATTTTCATGATTTTATTCCTATAATATTCTGATAGCAATTAGCTATAAATATAGTAATCATAGCAATATGACTATTGTCCATAACTAATAACGAACCTGAAAATAAACCAGGTCTTGTTGTTGCTGTTGTTCTTGTTCCGAAATATCAAGTTTTATCAAAGGATTTGAGATCCAGGACTGAAACTTAAATCAGTGGAAAGATGGGCAGTTACCCAATGAGACGATTAATACAGAGGGCATGCTACACAAGCAACATACAACAGTTAGAAAGATATGCATACACACTACTACAGTGTCCCATTTCATTTATTACATAATAAGGTTTCACTTTCTGATCTCTGATTCCACCACCGTGATGATCCAATCGCTTACTAAATAATGAGTAATGACGCATATAGACTAATAATTAGCTTTGCCAAATTCGAGCATTTAAAGTTTTCACATAATTTTTGTGGATTTTTTTTTCGGGCAGATTTCATTGAGCATATTCAAGCAATTACATGTAAAATGTAAGCCTATTGAAGCATTTAAGCATCCTGTTGACCTGCAATGCCCTGACAAAAGCACAGAATCTGAAAAAAATCAACACACAAAGTAAAAAAAAGTGAAAAAAAGAATCATCGGCTTTCACGCAAAAAAAAATTATTGATTTAATCACTTGATTTTTTTCATTTGATTTAATCAGTGCCAACCCTGGGGGAATCCTTAGCTGGCCTGAATCTCTACACACTGCTTACTACACATTTTACGGTCAGTAACCTATCACTCAACCGAGAGTTCGATGCGCAGAATCCCGGGGGGCTCGAAGCGTTGCTTACCGACGTTCGAGTCGACTAGTCCAACCACGTGCCGTTGATGCTGCTTGCCGGTACGTTATCTTGGCACGCTCCACTACCGTAGGTCTGCTGGTGGCACTGGAGGGTGCCACTTAATGTGCTGTGGTGTTGGTGCGTGATTGCTACGGAGCTAGTGTCGATAATATGAAGTCAACGTTAAACGGAACTCAATTTGTCTCCACAAACGAGCTCGTTCTAACACAACTGAGTTTTAGGTGGTCTATCCATCAAACTTGAAGTTGATGCACGTTCACTACTGACTATGTTTCCGCGAACCAATGGTAACATTCGTTCTCACGAACACGATCGAGAAGGATGATAATCTGTATTAAAGTCTACGGGCACTACACTCCTGGAGGCAACAATGACGATTGACGGCGGTGCTTCTTGGTGGATTTTTTGTTTTGTAGACAACTGTTGCTCACATTTCGAGCCCGGTCTAAGCTTCATCCACTCCTTTCATATTTTCTCTAGCGGACGCAATGACGATCACGTGATACGCACCATTAACTAGACTCCTATAGTTGTTCTCTCATGTTACTGTTCCGAGCAAGGTCGAAGCACGCAGTCGAGCTCAGCGTCTGCCGAGTTTTGTCTTTGTATGAAGTATTCTAATCAAATTTGATGGAGGCATATTGTTACAATAATCGAGCATGTATATACCAGGACTGTTCTGCATCCTATTTACTCTAGTTGTGAAGTGCAATGGAGGCATATTGTTGCATTGATCGAGCATGTATATACCAGGACTGTTCTGCATCCTATTTACTCTAGTTGTGAAGTGCAATGGAGGCATATTGTTGCATTGATCGAGCACGTATATACCAGGACTGTTTTGCATCCTATTTACTCTAGTTGTGAATTGCAATCGAGGCATATTGTTGCATTGATCGAGCATGTATATACCAGGACTGTTCTGCATCCTATTTACTCTAGTTGTGAAGTGCAATGGAGGCATATTGTTGCATTGATCGAGCATGTATATACCAGGACTCTTCTGCGTCCTATTTACTCTAGTTGTGAAGTGCAATGGAGGCATATTGTTGCATTGATCGAGCATGTATATACCAGGACTGTTCTGCATCCCGTTTACTCTAGTTGTGAAGTGCAATGGAGGCATATTGATGCATTGATCGAGCATGTATTTACCAGGACTGTTCTGCATCCCATTTACTCTAGTTATGAAGTGCAATGGAGGCATATTGATGCATTGATCGAGCATGTATATACCAGGACTGTTCTGCATCCCATTTACTCTAGTTGTGAAGTGCAATGGAGGCACATTGATGCATTGATCGAGCATGTATATACCAGAACTGTTCTGCATCCTATTTAAACCTAATTGTGAAGTGCAATGGAGGCATATTGTTGCATTGATCGAGCATGTATATACCAGGACTGTTCTGCATCCTGTTTACTCTAGTTGTGAAGTGCAATGGAGGCATATTGTTACATTGATCGAGCATGTATATACCAGGACTGTTCTGCATCCTATTTACTCTAGTTGTGAA
>SDVV010026210.1:0-12296 GCA_016164225.1 Gammarus roeselii | reverse complement strand
TATTATTTCCGAACTGATCATGAAATGGGAGTGTCGCTCCACGGTCTTCTGATGGCGATGCAATCCACTTTGTTCAACGTTTCAAAGACATACGTAGACTAAACCCGTTCACGATCGATAGTGCTGTTAAATTAAATGCTTTAATACTAGCAACTAGAAAGTTTCAAATGGGATTTGTGTTTCAAATGCTTCTGAGTCTTTCAAAAGGAGGTTGGATAGATGGAGGCGGCACAGCCGCTCCAGACTGACGCATGGCTGGGCTGGCTACGATAACGACTCTTTGCAGTGCCTTCGGCTGCTCTGAGCGACGAACTTATAGCACTCTAGTCACTTTTATTAGGTAAGTACATAAAAGACCTAAAAAATAGTTTATATTGTGTATCTGTACCGTTTAATTCATCAATTTGGAGAAAAAACAATGCTTAGACTGCGTGCATCTATGAGTCAAATTGCAAAACTCGTTAAAGAGGCATCGCGCATGAAACATTAACATCGTGCTGAATAATACTTCAAATAGACCACTAAATAGCGTTTTTTTTGTATTACATATAAAAAGCTATAACCTTATCGCTTAGAATTCGAGATCTAGTAGTCAACATGGCGATGCTTGTGCGGTTTCAGGGCTTACACTAGAGAAAGTAAGTCCATTATACGATTAATAGCACACGTTTGTCTGAATTGCCGGAATTAGTATGTGATGAAGTGGATAATTATCCGCGTGGTCCTGATTTTTTTGACATAAAAACTTGTGCATTGTCCTCCTCGTCTTAGTGTATTTTTTTACAGCATAAATTTCGCAAAACCTTGCGCAGTATACTGTCGCTGCATGGACCTCGAATAAAAACTGACATCAAAATTGCACGGACGCCCATCTTGTTTGCGTGCATCACGCCGGGTGCACACAACTTGCCCCTGCATGAAACTCTAATCATCAACCACGTACGACCTGATGCCTTAATTCAAGTAGGAATCCTTTGGAAAATTATGTGTGCCTTCTGATAAAATGCATCGTTTTCAAATGCCTTCAAGTAACAAACTTCTATGCTGCGAAAAACACTTCAAATGTTCAGCAACAAAAGAACGCCAAGAGTCGGCAATTTCTAACAAGTGAATTCTTTTTAATATACTTCAATGTAACAATGTGTAATTATAAATAGATGAAACCAAGTTCCTTTGAAAGGTCCGTATTTCATCTAATCCTGAATCTTGACATGTCTCATACCAGTACATGTGTTTTTGCTATGCACAGTTAGAGCACAAAGAATTAATTATTCCCTATCTATCCTTCAGTATTACGGTACTCCGCATGGCGGCCGCCATGTGGCTGTGGCCGGTGGTTTGACTTCACTCGCTAGCATTCATACAACTGGCTGTGCCGCCTCCACTATGCAACCTCTTTGGTCTTTCATCCCCTCGATCCTCTGCCAGCTGTCAACAGTAGCATCTTTTCTACCCAGCCTCATAGCTGCGTCACAGTCAGACTGGCCACGTCACAGTCGAGTCTGCTGACGCTATGCCTCGACTATGCAACTCACGTAGCTGTGGGATAACACTTCAAACACTTTTTGATTCATAAACTTATGAATACATTGACGCTGGATTCCATATGAATCATTATTTTTTTCAGGCTTTCTAACTGTAGATAAGTTACTATGTAATCAATGTATTCACAAGTAACCTAGATATTGTTCTAAAAATAATCACTGAGACGGATTCCTTCGTTTTCATATACTATTGGTTCGATTTCCGCACGTGGTTCGATTTCCGCACGTGACATGGTGTTTACGGACACCAAACAAAACCTACAGTATTTTATAACACTTACCAGACATGCACCCGAGAAACGTAGTGGAACCCAATATACATATCAACAACATTTCAAAAGAAACATCACAGAAAGCGAGCACCGTTTGCCGGCACCCAGTTTGAAGTGTTACTATCTCGTTCTGCAACGCGCCGCAGCGGCCTCTTTAAGGAAGGGGCGGAGCCAACGCCACGAGCCTGTGTGGCGTGATACCGCACGACCGGCCCGTGCCAAAACAAGCTATATAATAGTTTACCATCCAAATAGGAGCCAGAGAACTACTAAACGAGTTCGTTGATACGAGAGTTAATGGCCAGGAGCTTAGTGGGCATTACAGCAGCCATTAGTGATAACAGAACTGCAGCATGGCTGTTAGTAGAAGGAATAAGAGTTGTGATTAAACCAGTCCCGAGCGACTCCGTGCTGTCTTATCTGGCTTCAGTAAAGATTGTGTTTATGATCATGAAATCAATTCTACTTGTTGAAAGATCTCAACATATTTTTTTCTCGAATACCCTCCTTTTATCTTACTCTTGCATTGCGTTTCCTTCTCAAATTACCGAGATTGCAAAAAAAAATGTTGTATACGGTTCATCATCTCTTTCAAGTCGTGCCTAAGTTAGACTGTAACAAATTTCAACCACAACTTTTCCTATGCCGACATTCTCACTCGTTTGTCGAGAAAGCACACATTTGTACGTGTCATACACCGTGGTATTTTTATTGTGACAGGATTTGAGGGTAACACAAAACTAAACGCAACACATTTGTTAATAAACAACCTCCAGGACTTTTTTCGCTTCAGATCAAAACTGTAATTGGAAGAAAAAGTGAACAAAACTGACTTATTTAATTATGTTATGCACGATAGTGGAAATAACTTGATCAAAGCTGCCAACGAAGTGGATCCAGATTTGGGAACAAAAATGAATATTCCGGCATGTAAAATAATTTTCTCACGAGTTTCAGCGCCATTCCACTTCATTACCAAACAATTTTACCAGCATGTTATTCAATAGAGCCAATTTGGGAGAGAACTTTCTTATCTTTCAAATCAATAGAGCAGACAATTTTGCACCTGTTGTGCTAGGTTTTTGTGAAACCAACTTGACAATCTAATTAGCTTATTCGTCAAATTGACCTGCGCACAATCTATATGGAAATAATAACATGAGTATTTAGGGAGGAGCTTGTTTAATTATTGATAACAGTCTTACTGTTGTCCCTGAAGCTGAAACCAATTTTATTAAGTCAGAAATTGAGGCAATTTTTTGACATTTATTGTGATAATGAAGGTAAACAATATAAATGGTTGATCGCTCGTAGAACGTCTGAAATATCGATTCAGAAGACAAAAAATTGCGTCGAATTCAGTGGCTTTAATGTACCTCATAATGAAGGGTTCATCATGGGTGATTTCAACATATATCTGCTTCAATGTCATAGATCGAATTCAGTGGCTTTAATCTACCTTATAATGAAGGGTTCATCAAGGGTGATTTCAACATATATCTGCTTCAATATCATAGATCGAATTCAGTGGCTTTAATGTACCTCAAAATTAGGGGTTCATCATGGGTGATTTCAACATATATCTGCTTCAATATCATAGATCGAATTCAGTGGCTTTAATGTACCTCATAATGAAGGGTTCATCATGGGTGATTTCAACATATATCTGCTTCAATATTATCGATCGAATTCAGTGGCTTTAATGTACCTCATAATGAAGGGTTCATCATGGGTGATTTCAACATATATCTGCTTCAATATTATCGATCGAATTCAGTGGCTTTAATGTACCTCATAATGAAGGGTTCATCATGGGTGATTTCAACATATATCTGCTTCAATATTATCGATCGAATTCAGTGGCTTTAATGTACCTCATAATGAAGGGTTCATCATGGGTGATTTCAACATATATCTGCTTCAATATTATCGATCGAATTCAGTGGCTTTAATGTACCTCATAATGAAGGGTTCATCATGGGTGATTTCAACATATATCTGCTTCAATATTATCGATCGAATTCAGTGGCTTTAATGTACCTCATAATGAAGGGTTCATCATGGGTGATTTCAACATATATCTGCTTCAATATTATCGATCGAATTCAGTGGCTTTAATGTACCTCATAATGAAGGGTTCATCATGGGTGATTTCAACATATATCTGCTTCAATATTATCGATCGAATTCAGATGCTGACTATTGTAATCATTTCCGTGTACCCTCTTATTGCTAAGCCGACGCCTACAACAGCTGCATCTAAAACTAATAAAAAAATAAAAACGATGTTATTTGTGTATCCCATGCAGCTTTGTTCATTTCTTCTGTCGCCAACCATTGCCCTATTTTTATTCTGAAACCGAGTTTTCACGTACACCGTATCCCGATTTTAATTACCTATCGTCGATGCAGTGACCGAAATATTTTACTTTTTTAGAAGGCGCTAAGAACTTACAACTTTATTGATATAATATCCACATTAAACTCAAATGATGCCTTTACACAGTTCCATGGCGTACTAAGTAAGCTGTTCCATGATCATTTCTCTCGAATAACGAAAGAGCTCCGCCACTGGTAATACGTGGATAAAACCGGGTTTCCTTGTCAAAACACAGCATACCCCCACGCATAAACATGAGTATAAATGATACAAAATGTCTATGATATGCTACTATTGCTCGTGAAAATCATATTCAAATTTTGATAGAGATTTTTTCTAGAAAAAAATGAAAATTGTCTGAAAAATCATTAGGAACCTTCTTGGAAAAAAAACAAGCCATTCGGACTCAATCACTTATTGATATAAGATCATCACTGATCCTCAATCGATTTAAATTGCTTTGCTAATTATTCCAAAAGTAACCTCGTACCCTAGATGAATCTATATTATTATCAACAACATGCTTTTAAAACATCATTTAAATAATTCAATCCCCAAGCAGGCAATCATTAAGCCTGCGGACAAAAACGAAGTACAAGCAATTGTAAATGGGTTAAAGAATAGTGGCAGTTGTAAATGGGTTTAGGAATAGTAGCAGTTGTAACTGGGTTAAAAACTAGTAGCAGTTGTAAATGGGTTAAAAACTAGATGCAGTTGTAAATGGGTTAAATACTAGTAGCAGTTGTAAATGGGTTAAAGAATAGTAGCAGTTGAAAATGGGTTAAAGAATAGTAGCAGTTGTAAATGGGTTAAAGTAAAGTACAGTTGTAAATGGGTTTAAGAATAGTGGCAGTTGTAAATGGGTTTAGGAATAGTAGCAGTTGTAACTGGGTTAAAAACTAGTAGCAGTTGTAAATGGGTTAAAAACTAGATGCAGTTGTAAATGGGTTAAATACTAGTAGCAGTTGTAAATGGGTTAAAGAATAGTAGCAGTTGAAAATGGGTTAAAGAATAGTAGCAGTTGTAAATGGGTTAAAGTAAAGTACAGTTGTAAATGGGTTAAAGAATAGTAGCAGCTGTAAATAGGTTGAAGAATAGTAGCAGTTGTAAATGGGGGTAAGAATAGTAGCAGTTGTAAATGGGTTTAAAAATAGTAGCAGTTGTAAATGGGTTAAAGAATATTAGCAGTTATAAATGGGCTAAAGAATAGTAGCAGTTGTAAATGGGTTAAAGAATAGTAGCAGCCGTAATAATGTTAAAGAATAGTAGCATTGGTAAATGGGTTAATGACTAGTAGCAGAACTGGCCGGCTTAACATCGCAACAAATGTGACTAAAACAATCTCTGTGATTATTTGAGCTCTTTGACCCAACTCATTGATACGTCACTTCAGAAGGGAATTTTCCCGCTGCACTCAAACTTATAAAAATAAAAACCAAACGGAAAACAAAATCGCCAAATATCAGTCCTGCCCGTTATAAGAGAAGTTTATGAACTAAGTGTTTTAAATGTAGATTATGTACTCACTGTGTGTTATGTGACCTGTGAAGCCAAAATCACATGGCATCCAGGCTCCTCAGCATACAGAACGCGCTAGGTTAAAAATCACTGGAAAACTTATTAAGGCGTTCAATGGTTTAAATGACACTGTTGCAACTTCTATGGACCTCAGGAAAGGTAGCAAAATCAAGTCATTATGAATTTAGCTGATAAATTGACAACAGTCTGATCAAAAGTTATCTTCATTGACAGAAAACACCTAGTGCGTTGGAATGAACATCTTTGTTTTGCGTATCAGAGCGCTTAATCACAAGGGTCGTTCCTTGGAGTTTTGCTCTTCCTCGTCTACTAGAGTGGTATTGTTATTAACAGCGACTTGATGTCTCTTGTCCTGTCATCAGATGATGCAAGTGTTCTCGAGCAAACAAATCCTAATGATACCATTACTGATAGGAATATTCAATTGTTTCACATTTCAACTTGGTACACATATAATAAATTGACACAAAAAGTCGATAAAATGCTGGTTATATTATTTTCGATTAGTTTGATGGCCATTTTTAACTCACAGGTCGGATTTAAATGTCAACATTTTGTATCGTTTCAAAACCAACGTTTTCTGCTGCAATGAAAGACCAAAAGCGAAACCGAAAAGATCACGTCTATTTTGAGGCAGAGAAATTATCCAAATCGTGTAGTATTCCTAACAAAATTCGAAATTGTCTGACAACTTCCGCAAAAAGTATTTTGTACAACTGTCTTATTCACCTTTTTCTGACCATCTGTTTAAATGTGTGTGATTCTACCTACGAAATGAACCTAGTCAGCGTGTCTTCAGAACACTGCGGAGAGCTGACGGGATCACGCTCTGCCTTTTATGGCAATGGGATACCCTACCACTATGTCACAACATCCACTTCCTTGCTGCAGTATTTATTTACACGATTTTTGGATCAACTAACTTACATTGATACCGTTTATTCCATATGAAATAACCCTATGTGTAATCTTGGCAACAACAAAGCATTTGCAGCCGTACCGTAACTCGTCAAAACAATTACCACTGTTGCCCAGATAACTACATGCAAAGACACGGTATTAGATTCCTATAGATATAAGAATAATAGGCTGTATTGGAACTTTTCAACGCGAACTAAAATCATACCTGTTTGAACACGAACGTTCATAACTTCATGAACAGTGATTTGCGTCCATTAGACAATTCAACATGTCAACTATTTGTTCCTCAACGGTATCATTTATTTTCCAAGGTATTCTTTTCTATTTCATGTATTCACATTTCTGGTTATCTCATTCATGTACGAACCTGTTCACTCATCAGCAACATTATAATAGCTCATTGAAATGTTTTTATTTGAGCTCGCACATATGTAACCTGGCATGTTAACTAGCAACTAGTGTCTAAATATGTGATTCGTGGGCCAAACATTTCCACATTAAAGGAAATATATAATCCTCTATTGGACATTTTTTACTATCAGTTTCTTTATTAAAAGTCAGTGTGAACAGTATATAGGCATGATTTTTGATATGTCAGTTTACCTAACTTATTTTTAAATCAAGAAATCAATGGTGCCGTGCAAAATTTTCTGTTTCCTTGGCATGTTGAACAATGTACAAAAGAGAGTTTCCCCTAACAACATTCATTGATTGGTGGGATGTGAAGGTGTATTCGTTTACTACCATCACTTATAAGTTAATATTAACAACGATTAAGACGCAAATATTGTTTCCAGAACAGTTCACGCTGACGAAAACTTGGTTTATATTTTTTCTGTATTGTGATATTTCTGTAACTTTCAACCCGGCATTACATCAAAATGATATTGAAATCTTTAAATCCTTATATCCTCTTCTGACTCGCTCCGAGTACTCAGATATACACCATCCAGGTAACCTTTGGCCTAAAGCTTGAGTGTTGCAATACACCATCCAGGTAACCTTTGGCCTAAAGCTTGAGTATTGCAATACACCATCCAGGTAACCTTTGGCCTAAATCTTCCCCTTGTAAAAAAGTGCGGTTTTAAAGAAAGGAGATTTTTCAAAGAAAACAAATTAAGCTACAAATTAATAACTCTGAATACATGTAAGCTATGTTTTTCTGACTTTATTACCTCCTTATTTCCGTGTTAGTTGAATTGTGCGCTTGAGCAAAAGCCCGCTAGCGTCTGCATTACAATTAGCAGAGCACGCTAACCACCGTCCTATTGCCTCATCAGCCCCACCATTAGACTCACAATCAGACGACACCATTGATAAACCTAACCCAGTCCCCGCCACCTCCCCGTGTCGTGGACTGCTTGACCATTTGTCATGGCATCGCGACCATTACTTTGACCGGGCCACGTTCCCCTCCCTCTTGATTGGGCTGCGTGACCATTGGTCCTATCAGCACGACCATTACTTGGACCAGACCATGCCACTTAGACGATCACTCAGAAGCAAAGTAATCTAAGCAGAGGCTATGCCGAGGATACCTCTATCAGGCGTTGTAGATAGCAACCGCTAAGTGCTAGTTTGTATCTCTGCCTTCACATTTCAAGGGACCCGTACAAGGCCCCCATGCTATCAGAAGGCTAAAATCGTCAATGCTTTGAGGGACACGTAAAAGGCCTCCATGTTATCAGAGGGCTAAAACCGTCAATGTTGTAGGGGGGGAGGGGGCGGAGACTTGAAGGACGGTAAGGAGTTCTATTATATTTGTACTGTGTTTAATTCAATCTTGAGAGTGCTACTCACTTATATCTTTTACCCACTTTAACATGTAAAACTCCAACCCTCTGTATAAATAAGTATTTCACTGACCCCCTTTGCTTGTCATTAGAACTTCATCCTGCAAAATATAAAGACGTATCTCCACCTATCCTCTTTGCATGAAATTAATACCTCATGCGGCCGAATATACTTACTGCAACTCTTTCAGCTCAGATGGCATACGAGTTCATGCTTCACTAACCTCCACCAGCTTGCCAGTAATATCTCGTCCTGCAAACGATACGAGTTCATGCTTCACTAACCTCCACCAGCTTGTCAGTAATATCTCGTCCTGCAAACGACACACATCGTCACTCATACCCTCCTCATGTCCTCTGCTGCCCTAACGCATGATGGATGTTTACAAACATACAGAGCATAAATTTCTGATTAAAAGGTTTCCTTTATTACGCATTTGACAAATTATTATTTTATTGCCCCACCAAACGCCTAGTAGTACAGAAACAACAGTTCCAGTGGATGATGTGCTGTTTCTCTCACGCGGAAAATTTGATTTGTTATTGCACGGGTATTTTGCAGTGATCATCCCATTACCAGGATGAAAGGACCACAAGCATAATGAGAATCTTAGGTGTCTCTCCAACAAATCCCCTACAGCCTATGCGGCCCTGACACAGCCCAAATTAATCGTAATGAATTGAGCTGTTTTATCGTATTCGTAACATAGGCCGTTAAATAGCACTCCTACCTAAGAAGAAACGTTGCTAGCCCAGTTGACATCATAGCTGATAACTCGTTAAAACATGAGCGTACCCAACAATTCCTCAAGCTATGCATGAGGGTGGGGACCAACCGGCCCATCTACCAGGGCGGTATAAACGGATGCAAAACTTTTTTTTGTTGAACCTCACACAAAGGGCTGGACACCTCCTACCGCCCTCCCCATCCTCCTTTCAGGACGAGCCTGCGTAGAACAGACCATGATGAAAACGGATTGGAAGTCATTGACAGCACCCCTCAGAGATAATAGAGCAGTGTCAACAGAGAAGCCCATGGTTTACACTGCTTCCATTCTGAGGGCGTGTTGAGAGGAGTGTCAGACCCCAGCGGCTGCACACTTTGCTCTTTTATCATAACCATTTGCGCAATATAGGGATATTTTATAGTAGCGGCTGTGCTATTTTTAGTTTTTGTTTTGGTTGGAGGCTAGAACATTGGATGCCAGCGAGAGCGTGGCTTGTACGAACAAACTCACCCGCACAGGGGGTTTGTTTCCTACTTCAAGATAACTGCATGGCGCCTGAACCGGCCCAGCTCAGGCAGTGCACAAGTTGCTGAGACTAAAAGCTTTACAGCAATGGGTAGAAGGTGAGAGGCTGGACTCACAAAGTAGTAACGGGCTCTGTTGTTTAAAGCCCTTAGGGTATAGAGGAAGCTATTAGCTTGTTATTTGGTTTGGTTGGCTGCTTATTAAGTAAAAACTCAAAACCAGGTGTTCTATAGTAGCTGTAAGCCGAATGAAGCACAAAATATGCATGTATACCGCCTGCAGCACATATCATTTTTGTATATCATACTTGACCGGACGTTTCTGCTACCCATGGATTCATTTTTCACTCAACTAACACAAGATTGGAGAATCCTTTGTTCGACTTCTACGTTAAATAATTCAAGTGCGTCAACAACGTTTTTCATTGAAAAAAATCCCCCCCTGTCTAATCCACAGGTACAACAGCGTCTTGATTGGTTCAATACCTGACGGCTCCCTCCAATCAGAAGGCCTTAGATCGTAGCGGGCACTCCTGGCGCCATCTGTTGCCCGAAATGGGCTCCATGACCGAACAGCAACCGACCAAACTTGTGCATGAAGTTTCAATTGCAAAGTGCGGAGATTGACAAAGTTAAGATTGAAATTTGATCGCAAGTTTTGCCGCGAAACATCAATCTGGAAGCAGCATCCAAAGAACGCAGGTTGCGAGAGATGGGTGTCCCTCTGGTGGGAAAAGTAATCGAGACAAAGCCATTCACATCATCAAAGTGCCTGTAGCCTCCAGGAGCGTATTCTAAAATCTAATAAGCCCTTCCTGGAGGCTTCATGTAATAGTTAGGGATACGAATTATCTCTAATAATAGAGAGGTGGAACAGAATCCTGCTGGTGCAGGAATATCCCGACATGAATAGAAATAGTGTTTGACATTTATCAGCCCTTCCATGTTGTGAGCCAATTGTATGCATGTGTATGTTGGCCTGAGAGACGTCCCTGATAGGCTGGCTGAGAAGAGGTTGTGTGCTTTACCTCTCTAACATTGAGCTTTGTAATATACATGTTCACGTGGAAGAGGGACATAAAAGGCATACAGGCGCATAAAATGCATCCAAGCACTAACTCAACTTATGAATTTATGGCGCGTATATCAATCCTGCTCTGGAAGGCATGCGCCGCCAAACTTGTTACTCTGTAATCATTATTGTACCATCGAGTTCTGCAATAAAAACTATTATTACAATTTTTTTATTATTATTGTTATTAACTATCATTATTATTATTACCTATTATTAATATTATCATCAGACCATCTGCTCGGCCTATTGGTGATTAGTGTATACAGGCTACCCATTCTGTAGATTAATGGCGCTCATCGCACACGTATAATACCAATGTGGGCAGAGATAATATTAATAAATATTTCAACTACACAAAGAATAATAAGAACATATTACTTGGACTGCTTCGTCATGCAAGTATGTTTACGAGTTCTATTTGTGGCGCCATGTAGTATTTTCTATGTATATCAAGTAATAATCTGGCTATTAAGTAATGACTAATGCGAATTGAGTAGCAATTGACGTATATTGCGACCAACGTACATTACGAGGCACCTTTCGTGGCGCCGCCGACGCGAGACTGAATTTCTTTCTTCGGACCCAGAAGCTTTTCAACAATCCAACTCTGCAGTGAAAGTTTTCAAATGTCTGTTTTCAATAAAAAAAATATCAAAAAAAATCAGCTTAGATGAAGTAGCCGTTCCTGTTCCTCGCTCCGTCGCCCTTACAATACTAGGTTGTTTCGACCGCCCAAATGCATTTCTTCTTCTTTTCTTACCTCCCCACCCCCGTTGGATACGCCCATGGCAGAGCACTGTACCATGGGATACTGAAGAAGCTCTAAATATTGGGATGTCTTAATTGACTGACTCATAAAATTGCGATTACATGAGTAGCATTTTGATCAATCAATAACAGAAAAGTCTAAAATGCGTAGAAGTACAGCACCGCGATTCAACGAAAGAAAACACACGAGTTTGGGAAACGGAAACTTCAAATGACCCATTATTATTGTGCGATGTGCCTATTGTCTGTTAAACAATAAAAAAATGAACCGGTAAATGTCCCTTATGGTATAACAACACTGGTTGCGAAAGGACTGTTTCTTCTTTAATTAAACAAAGTCATCGAATACCATTAACATGGCACGATGTCCCTGTAATCTGTTGCACATTAGCATAGCAGCAATGAGCCGCCAAATATTCCATGGTTTACAGAAAATGATTAAAAAACTGTCTCGCATTAAGCATCAATGGCTAGCCTCTAGCGGCGTTACACAACAACAGGTGTAATTGACCAGGTGCCGGGGAGGGGACTTGGCAGCTACGGCGATAAAAAGAGCAGCAGGAAGGGAGGGGCTATGTGGGGGAGATCCGTGAGTGAGTTTGGCTGACACGACGCTCGTCGCACTTTGTAGCCTGGACACAGATACAATTACTATGGGGCCATGTTACGGATACAGTTACGATGTAACTCTCACATACATTCCGTTTTTGTGGAGTCATGATCAGATACAGTTACATTATATACATGCATAT
>SDVV010026209.1:0-12296 GCA_016164225.1 Gammarus roeselii | reverse complement strand
CGTTGAAATGTTGCATGATAGCGAATTTAAGGGCAGGCGACGCACATCACTCTAAAAGACATTTTGGGCACTAATTATCATTTGTGTACAACCTTATGGCACATCTTGCTGTGGAATGACTCCTTAGTCAACCATTGCACTGGTTAGCTGCGTGGTCGGCAGACCCTCAATAATATTAATCAACTCTATTCAGAAAGCATTCAATATTTTCCTTCATAACAGGCTTGCTGCTTCGACCTATCGAACTAACCGACCATCACATCGCTTTGCAGATTGAAGTGCTCCTCTGGCTTTCACTTAGTAGAAGTTCGGGTCCTACCTGAAAAAAAAAATAAAGGGACAAATCATATCATATAATTTTAACCTTCTTGTATGCATTTCCCTTCCACAACTGTTTCATGTTCTGTTCTGAAGGCTGTAGCAACGATCACAGCCAGCGCAGCCGAAGGTCTAGATAATCTAAGGAGTGTTAACACAGTTTGAGAAGCGTGCAGTCTCCACACCGTCCCTAAACTGATTATTTGCCATTTCGTGAAGCAAACTCTCCAACTTGGATACTAGACGAAATTACATCTTTATCACTCCGGAGTGGTCAGCGAACCCCTCACTGTAGTAATAGACATGATACATTCACACCTGAACGGAAGTCTAGGACAGGCGGCTCTGAGTCATCATAAATTTGTCATCACTGTAGAAACGCAACTTGAATTACATCATATTTTGTCTGTACACATGAAATGTACAATTGAACCCGGTAATATTCAAATTTACACACACGTTTTCAAAGCAGGGAAACTGTGGAGTTGGACCCCGGATTGTTTGGAAAGGGTGACTTTAGAACATTTGTTTTCGACGTAACGGTGTTTGAGTCAGAGATCCCAGAAGCGATGCGGTTTTCAATTTGAATGGTTGAATAAAAAGTGTACTTGAAACTGAATTGCGCTGAAAACAGGAGGGATATGAAACTAACGAGTCTGTATTAGATGTATTTGAAATGTTTTTTGACGGCGATAAAGACTAGGTTTTGAATCGGAAAAGAAGGAAACCCTGGTGCTTTAGCGTGCAAAGTGTGTAACATTGTTTGAAACAGGAATGTGAGGAACAACTTTTGGAATACAATTCCTGATATAAAGGAGTTTGAAGCTATTTCAACACTACAAATTAAGAATATCGCATTCAAAAAGACTCATTTCTTGCAGAAAAAAATAGCAAAAAACGAGAGTCTAGAAAGCGAGAACAGATTATTTGAACATTTTTTCTTCATCTAAATGTCATGTAATTTATTTACTCAAACCTGATAATAGAACATGTTTGTGAAATCAGTCATGGATATTATAAAAAATATTCATGAATAAATTCAAAATATTCACCCTGGCTTTGAACCTGAAAATTCGTCCGCATATCCTGCCTATTGAATTTAAAAGCATGTTCATTATCGGCCTCAAATAGCTCAACACAGCCAGTGTGTGTAGGAGATATGCTGGCTGGAATTGGAGCCAGATTTTTTGAGAGTACAGCTCCAGCAACAACAAAAAGGATCTAATAGGAGACTGTCGTTGGTGGAGCGGAGGAACTGCGTTACGGCTTTTGGGGTCATTCAGTGTGACTGGAAGGAGTGGTTGTCGTTGGTGGAGCGGTGGGATGTCGATGCGGCTTTTGGGGTCATTCAGTGTGACTAGAAGGAGTGGCTGTCGTTGGTGGAGCGGTGGGATGTCGATGCGGTAATTGCCGTCGTCATTGGGGCTGGCATGAGCAGCTGCCGTTGTAAGGAAAGAGTGTCGGTGACACGACCGTTGGCGTCGTTAGTGTGGCTGGCAGGAGTAGCTGACGTTGGCTGGCGGAGTGACGGCAACACGAAATTGTCTGTTGGTGTCGTTCAGTGCAGCTGGCAGGGATGAGCACGCGATGCTGAATTAAATACGAATGCAAATCCTTTTCGTGATGTGCATTTTGTAATGATTCCTGCAAAAAATCATGGTTCATATTACGTTTACCTTTTAATCGTCAAATCAACAATCGTTGAGGGATTGAGAAAGATCTTAATGTGCCGTCTTTTGATGAAAAGTTCGAACGAATGTGAAGGCGCTAAATTATGACAAGTGATTGTAATCGTCTTGTTCATGTTCTAACTATTCTTGGAAGTTATATCTACGTTGGGCCACTAAGAACGCCATTTCATGCGTTACTCTCGGACGATCCAAGTGTTCACGCCAGTTCGGCATTGTGACGGGTGGTCCTGAGTTCAACGCTCTTCTTGAGTGAATGAACCAGTATATGACGACATTGATTGCCTGAACTGGCACCAAATGATACCATCAATTGGTTCACACGATTGCGTCATTGGAAAACTAATGATGTCGTCAATGAGGACCAAATGATGAGTCAATAGGCACCAATTGATATTTTCAATTACGACCAACAGATGGCATCAATAGGTCTCACATGATGGCGTAAATTGGCGCCGCCAAGTACTTCTATCAAATGGCTCCAAATGATGAAGTCAGCAACTGATAGCTTCTATTAGCACTGAATGATGCGTCAATTAGCGCGAACAGATGACTTAATTATTACCAACTAATGGCTTCAGTTGGCACCAACCGATGTCGCCCATTACCACCAATTTATATCTTCAATTAACATCAAATGAAGACCTCAATTGGCACTGATTGAGGGCTTCAGTTCACACCCAATAATTGCGCGATGCACAACAACGATAATTGGTACCAAATTAAGACATCAATCAATAGAGTCGACCTAAACACTGTCCTGTAATTAGCCCACCGTCCTGTCCCACCGACCCAAGCCCTGTTCTGTCATTAGCCCACCGTCTTGTCCCACCGACCCAAACCCTGTCCGGTCATTATCCTACCGTAAATTTATGATTGCACAGCCCCCTATCAACGGGGACATCCAATATGGCTTCCATTAAAAATACTCTACAAGATCTCCTTTTTGTTCATCTTAAAATTGAACGTTCCACGCAATTGTTTCGAGGAACCAAATTAAAGCAAGTTTTCTTTACTCCAATTTCTAAATTAGAGGCCACTGAACAAAGTTATCGAATATTTTGCCAATGGTGCTGTGTAGAAGAAGCGTCTTCCGATTACTCGAACGATTGCTCAATCAGAAAACAAACAAACAGTTTCGTCGCTCTATTTCTAGCAACGAAGTAAAGGAACGAATTTAATTTTGGTGAATAAGGAAAGGAAGTGTAACACACACGTTGGGTCGCAGATCTCTCAAATCGATCTGTGACACTTCAGTCTGATGCAACACACTATTCCGGTCAGGCGCGAGGTCAGAGATCAGTGACTGTAGTAAGGCTCGACAGCTTTCACTAGTTTACCCCTGCTGCGTCATAGTGGCAGGGTCCTACCCACCCGCGTTCATCCCGATACTCAGTGAAAAAGCTAAGGGCTGGTAAACGCACCAGAGCCATGCAAAACTCATCCACTTTAAACCCTTTCTTTTAACGCTCATCCATGGCTCGCTCTCTCGCACACTCCATGCTGATATGGCTTCCCCGCAATGCCTGTTTCACTACATCCGGCTACTCCTCATCGTCGACGCGCATTCAGCACTGCTTCTATCACTCTTCTCAATAGTCTTCTTTCGTCTATCCTCTCCAGGTTTCCGAACCTCATCAGAACACGTGAATCTTCTTCCACAACTAAATTCTTCATTCTCCTCGTTCTAATTTGAACAACGTAGTTTATGATCTTATCTAGCCGGTACACTCCGGCCTTCCCCCCAAATATTTCATTTCAGAATCATTCTACCTTTTCCTCTCTTCCTCTTTCACCCGCGTCTCAGTTCCGTAGAGTACAGTTGGGACAACCACCTCACCAGCTATTGTAGACCTTTTCCAGATCCACGAAGGCCCGGAACACATTTGTTCATATCGCATGTACTGCTGACAGATGTCTCTGAAAAAAATTGTCCTGCACACCGTCCTGCTTTCCTAGAGCCACGTCGATAGCACTATAGCACTATAGCACTCGATAGCACTATAGCACTACATACGAAACAATACCCATTATTACTGAACTAACCAACCATTGCACCACTCCTAAGGCTTGGAAGCTTCCATGATGGTGGTGAGGTCGAATGTCGAACCTGCGCTGCTGGAAATGAGCAGACTGCGGGCAAACGAACAGGAAATAACCGAGCAGCAGATGTCATCCAGCGATTAAAGTCTGGTTCTCCCAAGGGTCTGTGCTGGGCCTGTTTTTTTCATTGCCTTCAAAACTTACCTCGGTATTTGGCGTTCAAGTGTCTCTTTGCAGCTGTCTTTTTCTTTCCCATTTTTCCTATTGCTTCATCGTCATTCATGTTGATGACATTCATGTTACATTCCTCGCTTATGAACGTAAAGAACACTAATCGTTCTAGTACTCTTTGCCATGCAATCTTCCTCTCAATAGGAAATGCTGGCTGAATGGAGTGCTTCATTGTGAGTTACCCGGCAATAGTTGGATATGGAGATCAGATTGATAAGATTTGTCCTTAATGTTTGTTGACTGATAAATGTATAAATTTACTCATTCTGAAGAGAGCCGAAAAGATCAAAATAAACGTGATTCTATTTCAACAAAGTCCCTACGAAAATCAGATACCGCTGGTTCTGTCATTGACCACTCAAACCCTTCAAATTGTATTGTTTGACGACATTAACAATATTATCTACTGAATATTTGAGATGTCTAGAAGCCACGCTTAAAAACCGAGCAGTTAATTGATTCACGAGCTGTAACGTCTAGAAGAAGCGAGTTTCGCTAACACTTACGAGCTGTAACGTTAAGAAGAAGCGTGTTTTGCTAACACTAATTAGATGTAACGTCAAGAAGAAGCGTCTTTCGCTAACACTAACGAGCTGTAACGTCAAGAAAAAGCTATTTTCGCTAACACTAACGAGCTGTAACGTCAAGAAGAAGCGTGTTTTGCTAACACTAATTAGATGTAACGTCAAGAAGAAGCGTCTTTCGCTAACACTAACGAGCTGTAACGTCAAGAAAAAGCGATTTTCGCTAACACTAACGAGCTGTAACGTCAAGAAGAAGCGTGTTTCGCTAACACTAACGAACTGTAACATTAACGTAATAAATAACCGATGTAACGGGCTATCAAGCGCAATGGTGAGCAGACTAGGTATACGAGTGAAAATTGTGGCCTCGACTGAGGAACAACCTCAAAAAACCTCTTGGAAGAGCCCACTTTCATGAAGGCAGCGTTGGAATTTGTTAGGGCATGCCGCAGTGAGCGATAAATAACGTCTACAGACATGCTGCTCTGACCTGAATGAAATATTACTGATTATTATTGATTGGTCGCAGTGATCTTAAGAGAAATTATTTATGTCTTCTAAGCCGGTCTTAATAACCTATGGAACACATTTGATGCGCTGAGGCAGGTCACATAAACGTAAAGGGAGTATTAATGGCGTCTAGACAGTTCTCAGTGACCAGTGACCCACGAGTTTTGTTTTGTTGGCTCATAAAATAGCTCCATCTGAACAAGTTTAAAGGTTGGCAGAGATCTGAGGGCATGGAATAAATGACATAAATGACTTATAAACACAAGATAATTGATTTTGAATTAGAAAGGAATTAGGGAGAATATCTCAACCAGGTTTCATTTGGACGATTTCAGTAAGATTCTTTTGAATAAGAAAATATAAATCAGAAAAGTGTATAGCACTTCTTCCGTGTATTTGCTGAGTGAGTGTCATTGGACAACATTGGTCTAAGCGAAAACGCAATTTCGTCAGATATTTACTTACATAATGACACTAAATTTAGCAATTGTGTTGATAGATTACGTCTACAGCATCAGAGATCATTCAGTACGATGAGAGTTAACGTTTGTTTGGCCCTGGCAGAGAAATCTCATTAGCATTCTAATTACAGTCGGGGTCCCACAGGGATCTGTGTTGGGGCACTCTCTACAACTTGAGTAACTCAGAACCCATGATTGCGTTTGGAGGGTTCGCCTCGCAAATAGTCTTTTTATATTTAAATTAAAAAGAAGTTCAAATTTGTTTTATCCTTTACGAATCGTGGTCAGCTTGTAACAGATCATGTGTTAATGAAAGTCCGGGCATACTGCTGTTTGAACTCTGTGAACTCCCCTTAGCCGAGTTTAGCAACCGAATGCTTCATCCAACAGAATGTCATTTATTGCGTCACCTGCACTTAAAAAATAGGGTAAAAATAGTCAGAATTGGGGACAATTCGTAAAATTCGTATAAAAGAAAAAAATCAGCTGATATGGTAAACTAACAGCAAGCTCTTTATTTACAGAGACTTGCAAGATTTGTAAAGATTCTTTACGGTTTCTTCAAAGGCTTTTCACATGTTGCATTAATTGTGTCAATGATGCCGTAATAGTGCACAATTTCATGAGAAAAATAAATTTGAATAAAATGAAAACGGTTATTTTACTACTTTCGAGTTGCTGTAAATTCCTGATTGTGTTGACACGAATATGTCTACAGTGTAATGATGAAACACATGCCTAGTGACTATGTTCTTCAGGAGCTTATTGCCGTTCTCCAGATTGGGTATTCAACACCGCTCTGTTACACCAGAGGCGTTCATGCGAGTTTGCCGCTTTGCGTGTTACTCTCCGTTGATTCATTTTATTATTCATTTTGAAGAACCGAATCTATCTGTATAGGCTTACCTAATATTATACGTTGTAACTTAATCGACTAATTCGCTCAAACCATGTTTGTGCGACGTCGTTTGATGACGTTCGCAATTATTTTATACATTTTCTTTTCACTTTCAAATTTACGCTCGTTCGATAATTCCCAAGACAATCGTGCTCCAGGAAACCCATCCAACTATTTACTTGTTGTGGTAATTTAATTTACGATTATTCAATAGCCAATATTTACATATTCCAAAATATTTGATTATAATATCATTTATGTTATACTATTACGATCATGATCATGTCAAAAGATATAAATTCATCTGGCAAGAAATAGTTCGGGAAGGTAAATAATGTTACACATATTCATAATTCAATCCTCAAAACACCTTCATGACATATGTTACTTTGAGCAAAGTCTTATTTGGGAACAAGACACTTCCACCTCTGATGATGTACCTTACTTGTCCGATAAGGTATTATTTTCCGAAAATTCATCAGTTGTATGGACTGGCACATACTTTAATATGTCCTATAGGTACTCTATTATATGATATAAAGGGTTATGAACAAGACTCGAACCATCAAAACTCTCGGTCTTCTGACCGGCAGGAGTGACCGACCGGCACTGCTTGTGCATGTCGGAGGTACAGAGGCCCGGTCATATCCGCTGTACAAATGTTTCTTATTGGGAGTCTAAAGTGAGTCAAAATGCTTCATCTTTGTTATTAACAGAACTTCTTCCCTCTTTAATTGGTTAATAATACCCTGTATGTCAGGGGTAGCCCAAGCCAACGATTACCCCGTCCAGCTCCGTCCCTGGCCAGCAATGCATATTTACTGGCGGTGTAAAGAAATGTATAATTTTCCAGTATCCTACACAAATTATTGTTTTATTTGTTTGTTTGCATTGAAAATGCAGGCGAGAAGGGGCGGGCGGCCGACGGCAAACCGCAACCCACACTCCTCCCATACACTCACACATATACTACAACTTCCCCCTGAAGCGCAAAATGGTCTGGCCAGAATCACACAACTCACATTGGAGCCAGGTGTGAAGTAAGAGATCAGTGTCAGCAGACACTGCTCGTTCCCCGTTGGTCGCAGTTGCCCACCTCTACTCATGTCCAACCCGTTTGACATCGAGACAGCCAGAAGGGACACGTCATGTTAGCTCACTCATGAACATTCTCCACTTAAGCCTGTCCATTGCTCGCTCTCTTGCTACCTCCACTCTGATGTGGCTTTTCTTATGGCCTGCTTCACATCGTCTATCAACCAAAAGCTCGGTTTCCCCCTTGAACTACGTCCACTCCATTTCCCTTTCATCGCCCTTATTCCCAATCTACTCTATTCATCCTCATCATGTGACCGAACCACTTTTGAACCCGTGAATCTGTTCGATCCACCAAATTCCAAGTCGTCCCCATTCTATTCGAACAACGTCCTTATTGATCTTATTCCTCTGCGTCATTCCAGTCATCGATCTTAATTATTTCAACTGAAAAACATGCAACCTTCTACTCGCTTCCACTCTCACCCTCCACACCTCAGTCCCAAACAGCACAGTTGGGAGAACTATACACCCTCTCACAACCCTCTCTTTGCATCCTGAATTTATACAGCTCATTACCTTCTGCATTGCAGCCGACAATAACTTACACCCGTCCTCTATAATGCGTTCCACCCCAGTTCCCACTTGTTCCGTCTTCTCCACATGAGAGCACATGTATTTACAATACTGAAGTTCCTTCAATAACTCTCCATTTAGGCGGTCACTGGTTCCGGTAGCCTCATCCTTGCTCAGAAATCTCATTTCATTATGTTTACAGAAATTAACTCTCAGCTTCCTCCTCTCACACACCCTACCATACTCCGACTCCAGCCAGCATCGCTTCTCTGAATCTGTTGCAAGTGCGGCCTGCAATATCTATGGTGTATACGTCTATGATGGTTCTACAATAAAATAGTATGTGCTTGAGCTCTATGAATAACAAATTTAACTTAAGCGACCCTCTGGTCACAAAAGAAAGACATGTTTTCCTAAGTAAATTTTTACACTTCCTTCAACGACCACTGAAATTGTTAAGAAAATTCTAATTATTTGCCTACTGAATTGCTACGTTTTAATAATTAATGATAACAATTTAAGGTTAATGCTTGTGATGGACCAAATAAAGCTGTGAGCATGGAGACCTTTGCTCAGAAATTCAATTTCAGTTAAATTATTTGATGTAAGTCTCAGGAAGGATATTAATTTGACCAAATAACGAACCATTTGTGTGTTAATTTCAGGGCTATAACGTACAAGTCATTTAATAACCAGGGAAAACGTTACCAATAATATTTTATGACCTTTTGGGGGAAATTATTTAACATTGTAAAACAGTCTAAAAAGTACTCCTCGATTGTTCCAGATTTTAGTATTTACATGTACACCATTTCACACAATATCCAAAGGGTAGAGCATTTTTTTATCACAGCTCATTCTTCCCTGCTTTAATATTTACCAGACATAAGTTGCGTCATTTTCATTCCTTGCATGGTCTAATTTGTGCTTCCTTCTACTATGATATTGTTCTGTTATTTGCAGAATATAGCGCCATCTGGGGACTAATGTGCTTGCCATTACGCAACGGTTATGTTTCTTATTGCTGCTTGTAATGTGGCATTTAACAACGAGTGAAGACAGCGTTCAGACTGAATACATACTGCAGGCACACTAAGGGCAACTTTTATCCCTCTGGTGGTAGTTGGGCTAACAGCAAGAAGCACTTATGACGAGGAAAGTGGGTTTTATCCTCGTATGGGAGAGCAATAAAAGTTAAATGTTGAAGATGGCACGATTTTTCCCGCTGAGCAGCAACCCTCTGGGACCAATTGGTTGAAACAGGCATTCAGTTGAACGGCTTGAGCCAGTCTGGCACGTGAGCCTCTTTTACTCGTATAAATACACGCACTGAGCCTTGCGCCAGACAAACATGTTATTTCTACCCACTGAGCGTCGTGAGCCACTCAAGCTCATAAATACACCCACTAAGCAATCTGCGCCCTTCAGACATGTTTGTTCCACCCAATCAGTGGCCTGAGCCACACAAGCTCTTAAATTCACCCAATTGGCACTCTGAGCCACAAGTGGGTTATCCACTGAGTCACAAGTGGTACATCCACTGAGCGCCCTGAGCCACTCAAGCTTGAAAATACACCCGATGGGGACCTTGAGCCACAGGTTTCCTGCTGATGGAAATGATGAGAGCCCTGTATTCTAAATGAAATGAAGCCACATATTCGAAACTTGATGCAGAGGAAAAAAGTGAACTTACAAAGAACGGCCTCGACTGAGTCTCTCACAGAAAAATACATGGAGCAGATGAAGTCTTTCCAAAAGGCGGACATCTTCGGCCTTTCTGAACCCGAGGCCTCCGTGACTAACATATTATATGACATGGATCCGAGACCTGTCATAAAGTGGGACATTGGACACAATATAGAAGCGCCTCCCTTATTACTAAATCAAAACAGTTCATGTGCTCATCATGTTGATAGGCGGGTGAAGATTTGGGCACATACTGCAACTTAGGTATTTAGAAACTATTTTTTAACAAATGAAAGCGTGATGACTCTCGAGTTGCTCCAAACGAAGGAGCTGTAGGGTGCTATTGACTTGGGAGAGGAGGGATGTTGCGTTCCCGTTGATATGGAGGGATAGGTTTAGTGTAAGCAGAAAGCATGGGATTTTTTTATTGCTGATGAGTACCCTAAACGGTTGGCTTGCCGTCGAGGACCAAACGACGAGCAGAAAAAGTTGCATTTGAATACATGATGTTTCAGAATCATCTTTGGGACTCAATTGGATCTAAAGCCACTACGCATTGCCGTTGCTTTGAAGGTTGGGTCAAAAACCTGCCAACAGCATCTTCGTCACTGCAGTCAGCGACCGCAGCATGAATTTCAGTGCCGGCCGTTTCTCCAGGCAATCGGCGCTGAACGACATCGTCAGGAGGTTTTTCCAATGAGCGAGGCTTCTATCGGCGTTGGAACCTCTGGGTTTGGATAAGGGAGATGCTAGAGGCCTCATGACATGACAATTTTCCATTTCAAAAAGAAAAAAAAGGGGGTTTGAGGAGACAGTTGATTGGCACCGTTATTCTGCAGTGCCGCAGGTACAGATGCAGTGATGCGTAAGCGCAGGAAATATGTTGCTGTGTGAGACAGTTTCAATTTGAGCAGAATGCCTTGGAAACGGTGGGGGTGTATGACTAGTCAACTTCGCGGATTGTGAGGAGGATGGATCGTAAAATGGGGGAGGTAACTCGAGTTTCAATGGAATCTCTGTAGTTCCAATAAAAGTTGTGCTTTGACGTAGAAAGAGGCAACGCACTCAGCCTCCTATCAGCAGGGAGGCAAACTGGCCAGAGGTTTTAGTGCTCCGGAAGCAACCCCCTAAAGGCGCTCATATGCAACCCCACAATTGTGTAGTAACCCTTCGCTCTTTGTAGAGATCCCTCTTCCTGAAGGTTATTTAATAATTTGCATGATGTTTCTATCAAATTAGTCTTGTTTTTTACTTCCTAATTTGATTTTCGGTGTCTCTGACAAATAAATATCCTTTGTAACGGTAATCGGATGGTCGGTGAGTGACGACAGCATGTTTAGTGTCAGGCAGGGTGCCGATTAGAATATTTGCATTTTTCCTCTGTATAAAGGCAGTGGATATAAAAAATGAATGCATCAACTCAGGAGATATTAGTTTGTTGTGTCGTTGGTAAATTGAAAAACAGGTTTAGTGCTTGCGGGAATGAATAAAATAAAAGGACAAAAATTTTTTTTTAGATATGCAGTTGTAAAAATGAAATTCAAACAAAATTTACTACACAAACAACTAAGATTTAAATTACATTACACCTGCCCATTCACGTTTTAATTATTTTTCGACAATCAACGACACATGAATGTATTTCCCTCATCGAACAGTCCTTCAAAATAAGAGTGCAAATGATGGGCATGACAGAGTATTGATGCCACTCAGTTTCGTTACAGTGAAAAATTAGCAAGAAGCAAGTAGCAATAGTCTTTGAAACGGTCATCAATGCGGCCTATAGCGAAAAGAGGATCTGTCGCACGCTTCAGTGGCAGATGAGCAAGAAAAAGCACCACAACTTTCAAACGTTCAGTAGCGCGACCTCTTCAGCTACTCTCGCTATAGGGCATCCAACCAATACTCGCTATACAAAAAATCGAGATAGGACTACCCGAACAGTCTACATACGCTTGATAACGGTCCATTCGCCACATGCGGATACATGGTAACACCGATATATCTGGTTCAAAACTGGATAATGAGTTATGGGTAGAGAGATTCTCGTAACGAAGCTACTGCATCCAAAGAAAAATATACATCAATTTGCCCACTACCAAACTATTGTATCATACTATTCCTATACATATTATATACACATGAAATAATTAGATGGAAAACGCAAAACATTGCCCCAAATCCAATCAACAGGCTTTAACCAAGCATCCAATGGTAAAAAAACACCAACCAACCACCGAATGACTCAATTATACCCAAACTAGATAAGAATACAAAAATGTGGCATCGAAATGCGATATAAATGACAAAGGTAACCTGTATAAAA